>PVKN010021635.1:0-15455 GCA_004027915.1 Capromys pilorides
CCCCAAATATAAATAAAAACTAGGAAACAGGAAGAAAAATAATTTATAAATGAGGATCTACAGATGAAGGGAGGGGGGAAGAAGAGAAAAATGGGAATAAGAATCAAAATATGTCAAGAAATGACCCATTCCCTAAGATGAGTGTAAACATGCACTGCAAACATATATTAAAAGAAAAAGACAAAGCTGGGATGCAGCTCAGGGGCAGAGTACCCATCTAGCATGTGTGAGAAAGCCAGGGTTTGATTCCCAGCAGGCCACATACAAAATACAAGCAAGGACAGCCTATAAATAGCAAGGAGTTCAGGCTTCACAACCAGTCCTACCTGCTCAAATTCATATTTCAGCTCTTGTTCTTGCACCCTAAGGACATCTCGTAAGTGATCAGTGTGGGCAGCTGCCTGTCGGCGAAGCTGGGTTCTCATCTCGCTCTCCATGGCATCTCTGACTTCCTCTACCTGTGAAACCAAACACTGTACTGCTTAGCCCTCAATCCTCCACATACACTTTTAGGAAAAGTCTACTAAGGCCATGAAGACAGCAGCATCCATGTCCTACAGCCGTGTTCAACACATGATGTGTCCCAAAAGATGGGTAATAGAGTTACTTCATATTTAACTACTGTCACTTGAAAGTACTGGCAAAAATAATACATGTTCAACCCGGGCGTGGTGGCGCATGCCTATAATCCCAGCACTTGGGAGGCTGAGGCAGGAGGATTGGTGTAAGTTTGAGACCAGCCTGGGCTACAAAAATTCAAGGCCAGCCTGAACTACACAACAAGACACTGTCTCCAAAAGCTCCCCCCCCACACACAAAAAATATATATATATATTCAGAATTCAGCAGAGATTATTTCAATGCGCTTTACAGGATAAGAGATTATTCTGAGAAAGATGCACTAGATAATCCTGGACACTACCAGCTTATGACTTTTCACATCTTTGCATCTGCATCTTCCCCTAAAATTTCTGACTAGGAGAATGGGGTTGGCTCATTTTACAGCTGATATTCTGAAGTCAGTGACCACCAATATTATATTTATGACAAATTAGCATCATTTTAAATGCTGGGCAATGATCTCACCTACCTTTCTGTCCTGCTCAGCCTGTACTTCACTTCTATGATGTTCTAATGCTTTCGCCACTGCAGAGTCAAATGCCCGCTTTTCTTCCAGCTTTTGCTTCTCCAAGGCCAATGCAATGTGTTGCTTCTCCGTGGCTTTCTGTTCTGCTAACTCTCTGTTTAGCTGGTCAATGCGGCGATGTGCATGAGCAATCAGGGAGTTCAGGTCATCAGTAGATAGCTTGTCAGCTAAACAGAGAAACACATCAAAAAGTTAATGACTTCCCTGAAATTATAAACTACTATGGAGGAATTGGCTTCACTGGATTGTGATTTTACAACGTTAAAGAAAAGCAGTAAGTATCTAACACAAATAGTTAAATTCTCTTGTTCGATCAGAAGTTCAGAACTAGTATCTAAAAATTAAGGGACTTTTTTTTATGCCAAGCAAAGGTGGGCTTGAGGCGTCTTATAAATAGTTTTAATTATATGAGTATTTCTAATCTAAACACACTCTAAATAGACTTTCTAATTTTCTGTACTTTTGCCTCTAAAGACAAAGTTTACATATACAAACACTTCTGTTTCATATCGTGCCTAAGTGATTAGTCACAGCAGGCATCCACTTAAATTACTTCCCACTAAAACTTGAAAGAAATTAAAAATTTCTCAAAGTTTACCCTAACAAGAGTCTTCTTTCTTTTTTCTTTTTGAGACAGTGTCTTGCTATGTGGTTCAGGTTGGCCTTGAGCTCACTTCGTAGCCCAGGCTGGTCTTGAACTTACAACAATCTTCCTGCCTCAGCCTCCCAAGTACTGCAATTACAGGGGTGCGCCACCATACCAGCTGAGTGTTTCTTTTGTTAAATATATACTACCTAGGCTAGTAACCAGCAACCAGAACCACTCAATTTGTACAGCTTTTAAAAATATTCATGCCCAAAGATTCTCATTTAGAGCCAAGGTTATAGCTCAGCAGCATAAGTGCCTGCCAATGGTTTGTGCTGTTTGAGATAGGGTCTTCATATGCTGCTTAGATTGACCTCACAAGTGTCTGCTTGGGCTTCCAGCTTTGGGAGTACAGACATGTGCTAC
Source organism: Capromys pilorides (assembly GCA_004027915.1). Taxonomy (NCBI): domain Eukaryota; kingdom Metazoa; phylum Chordata; class Mammalia; order Rodentia; family Capromyidae; genus Capromys; species Capromys pilorides. The sequence continues at coordinate 2,160 of PVKN010021635.1, forward strand.
CACACTGTACTGGAATTATGTTGTTGTTTTTTAATTTCATACTCCGTATTACAATGAATAAACAAATTAAGAATTATGGTTTCAACAGCAAAATATATAATGTGTATAAGTCTAATGATAAATAGCTATATTCCTCAATACATAAGGTAAAAAACAAAAAGAAAGCATAAGATATTTCTTTAATAAATTCAATGTATGGAATGCCTCCAGACAGTGATTTATATAAAACTTCTATGAATCAAACAAGCTATCTGAACGTCACATAGATTTTGATCTACAAGTAGCTGAGTGTGGTGGTACACACCTGTAATCCTACATACTCTTGGGAGGTTGAAGAAAGATTGAAATTTGGAGGCCAGCCTCGGCAGCATTCACTACACTATCACAAAATAATAGAGCACCACTCACTTTGATCACCAGAGTAACAACAAAAACAAACATAAAACCTCAAAGTGAAGGGGTATATCTGAGGTCTTCAACATAAGGTAGGAGAGGATATACACACAGAACTGACAATAAGTAAGGTGATAACTACAGAAGTTGAAGTTGGGTGGTAGGCTCATGCACGCTGATTATAGTTTTCTACTTTTTTATGTTTGAAATTCTCCAAAATAACAAGTTAAATAAAGAATACAAATCTGGGGCATAGTGGTATATGCCTATTAATCCCTGAACTGCAGAGACTGAAGCAGGAGTTCAGAGTCAGCCTGGGCTACATGAGGAGTACAGGCCAGCCTGACTTGCATAGCAGGACTCTGTCTCAGAACAAAACAAAACAAAAAGATCACATCATAGACATAGAGAAGAACACACACACCTAAGCTTCTAGTCACTTTGAACATTATTTTTGGCAACATACGGCTACCACAAATACCTAATTCAGGTTTAACACATCACACATAATTCAACTTGACATTTTAGATGACTCATGTTAGACGAGTAACCTACCACGGAGCTCCATCATTAGCCCTTCTTGTTTTACTCTGAGATAGGGTCTCACCAACATGTGGGCTTGAACTTGGGATCCTCCTGCCTTATCCTCTGAGGCAGCTGAGGTAATAGGCATGCAACACCACACCCAAAGTTTGCTATTTTCAAGCAAAAATTCTTTAAACATAAATTACTTACCTAGGTCAGACACACCTACAAAGAAAGAGAAGAACAATGTGAAAAAAACAGATCTACATATTTCAGTCATTTATCATTAAATAGCAATATCCAAAAGGAAACAAGATGGAACTGCAAACCAGGAAGCAACACTGTAATATTAAAAACAAAATAAGTTTATTTCCTAAAATTTATTTATTGCTTTTTTTTTTTTAACTTTATATTACAGCCGGCTCAGCCAGCCCTGAGGGTGGGGCTGGCGCAGCATGTAGTACTGGGGATGGAACTGAGTTCCCTGCGGTTGTCTAAGCTTACCTAAGCAGGTGCTTTAGACCACTGAGCTATCTTGCTGGCCCCTATTTCCTAAAATTTAAAGGGATTATAAAACAATATATATCAAGGTAAATTGTAACATTTTAGGAGCCAATGAAGAGAATCATTGATATTAAAAGTAGTAGTCTGGGGCCAGCCAGGTTCAGCAGACTAAAGTGCTTGGTTAGGCAGAGCTCAGCGGCCAATCCCTGAATCCCCAGAGTGCTGTGCTGGTCCCGCCCATTGGGTGCACTGAGATGGCCATTAAGACTGGGTGTGGTGGCATGAGCCTGTAAGCCCAGTGCTTGGCAGGCTGAAAACAGGACAATAACTATGAGTCCAAACTATGCAGTGAGGCTGTAAGGGCTCCTTTTATTTCACCAAAGTAATCAACTTAATTTTTCTTATACAATAATCAATTGTATCCCTCATGTGGAATAGTCATAGCGCTGGTAGCACACAACTCTTAACATTTCAAATACTAAGAAATTAATCTTTTCTCATGCAAATTTGTATTTTAAAATTATCTTTATTAGTACATGTTTGAAGCACAAAATATTCACAATCCTTATGTGGAGTCAGCACATGTGCATGACATATCTACATTCTTTTCCCTTCCTGTCCCTCCATCTCTTGATTGGCTTCCCATTTAAGATCTATCTCCTACCTACTTCACAAGTTTTTAAACTGCCTTAAGGGTGGGTGTGGGGATTGAATTGCTGTACTCTGTGCCTGACTGGGATTGCCACACAGGTCCTTAAGTCACTCAGCTAACCCGAAAACCCCGCAAGTTTTTAAAATTTTTTATTTTTTCTGGTCTTTTTGACTTTTTGAGACAGGGTCTCACTATGCAGATCAGGCTGGCCTGGGGCTCACTCTGTAGCCCTGGCTGGTCTTGGATTTGTGATGATCCTCCTACTTCAGTCCCTCAAGTTCTGAGATTACAGACATATGTCACTATGCCCAGCTCTCCTGTACAAATTTTTAACAAGGAACTCAGATTAAATTTGCATTAAACCTACAAATTAAACTAAAAACAATGTCTAGCTTTCTGGAGGGTAAGGAAAACAAGTGACATTCGAAAGTTTGATGCTTATCATTAGCACCAGAGTATGAATTCTGAAAGTAGAGGGGAAAAGCAGCCAGCCTCAGTGACTACTTCTCAATACGAGTTTTTTTTTTCTTGTCTTTTTGAGACAGGGTCTTGCTATACATTTCGGGCTGGCCTTAAACTCACTTTGTAGCCCAGGCTGGTCCCCAACTCATAACAATGCTTCTGCCTCAGGTTCCAGAGTGCTGGGATTATAGGTGTGCACCACACCTGACTCAATATGAGTTTCTTAATAACTTCTGGGTGCAATGGAGTCAAAGGCTAGTATTTTTCACCCAGCATAAATCAAATACCTAACCTGGAGAAACAACTGAAGAAATAGATTTGTCTCACTATCGCAGGAGACAGTGGAAGTGTAGGAAAAGGAGAGATAATATGTTGGTCTCAACATGTCACAGAAATATGGCTATGAGTAGCACAGTCATTAAGCAACGATAGATATATCTTGGCAATATTAACTGTTCCTAACTTGCACCTCATTTTCCAACCCTGGTCACACCCATGTGTATACCTTTCCAGTGGCTGCCCCTCCTTTCTCTGAATGGGGGCAGCTCACGTCATTTTACCGACAACCATGGCAACTTTTAACCAGCTCCCCAGCTATCAATCACCTCTCCTTCAGTAAGCCCTCAATCTCAGAAGGATGAATTTTCCTCACTATTACAATCACATTGCTTTTCTTCTCAAAAGGCCACATGGGAGCCCCATGCTGCTGATACAAATCAGTCAAGTAGAGAATAGTTTGGCTGGTGGATAAGAAAGAAATCCTGCTTTGCCCTCAATCTTAGGTAAGTTATTTGTCTAAGTCTCAGTTTCTCAACTGTAAAATGGTGATAATAACGAAATTTACCTATAGGACCACTGTGAACTTTAAAAGATGTGAAGTGCTTGGACTACAATGTCATGTACAGAATAACGCTCAATATCAGCTGTTATTACATGTTTAGCACTCCACCCAGTTAGGGAACCACAGCAAAAATAATGGATTTTATAGTAGTACACTTACAACTTAGGTAAAGGAGCGTAGGACCAAGCTGTGTGTAGTGGTACACACCTGTAATTTGAGCACTTTGAGGCAGGAGGATCAATCACAATGAGTTCAAGGACAATCTGGGCTACTGTCACAGGGAGTTCAAGCCCAGCCTAAACTACACAGCAAGAAATTGTCTCAAAGAAACCAAAACAGAAGAATACTAAAACCAGATAATTCATAACATTAATTAGTACTAATAGTCTGACACGGGGCCTCAACGTCTTTATTTCAGAGGTAAGGAGGCCGAGACTGAGGGCTATTGTAACATGAAATAATTCACCAGCTCCAGAGATACACAGCAAGTCAGCAACAGTGACCAAACCTAGCCAGGGAAATTGCACAGCTGTGGGCAGAAGTGGAATGGAAACTTCACCAAACACCATCTGTGCCTTTCCAATTTGTATCAGGTGACTATACCCTCTATTTTGAAAATTAATAACAATTATGTAGCAGTTGCTCAAAAACAACTGTGGTTGGAGACTGCATTGTAGGGGACTTTCCCTTTCTACACACACAGTTCTTTACCAAAGGGCTTCTCAGCTTTCACAGTACTAACATTCTAGGCCAGGTAATTCGTTGCTGTGCACTGCAGGATGCCTGGTCTCTGCCAGCCATATGCTAGTAACATCTACCAGCTGTGTCTTCAAAATGGGTCATTAAGAACACAACGTCTTCTTGTTTTACACCACATACTTCTTTTCCTGCAAGTACACCATTGCTTCACCAGCAATGTTTCCTGAAGTCTAAGTTTCTGCAGGTAGAGAATCAGCTGTCTGATTCCTAGCTGCAGAAACAGGTAGAGGGTCCCTACACGAATTCTTAAGCTAACTGTTACTATCACAGAGCCATCAAAGTATGCTCTAAGTAATTCACTACAATACTTTTTGAGGGTTTTTTTTAAATCAAGGGTGCCATGGGTTTTGAATCACACACACACACACACACACACACACACACACACACACACATTTTATGTATTTAGTACAGGGACTCACTGCACAGCTCGGACATGTAGTGATCCTGTTTTTAGCCTCCCCAGTACTGGGATTATAGGCTCAGCATGTCCAGGAGCAAAGTCAGTGTTGCATGTGGTGCTAGGGATCAAACCCCGGTCCACACTTTTGCCTAAGCAGGTGCTTAGTCCACTGAGCTATCTCACTGGCCTAATAATTTTCTATTTGAAAGAATTAGTTTAACAGAATCAAAGTTATAACGTCACTGTCAATCATTTGGAGAGATTAGAATGAGAATCAAGGATTAGGGAATTAATCACAAAGTATGGAATTAAACACTGGCTAGAACTATGTTCACCATGGTTCAAGCTACAGAAGCATTGTAACAAGTGTATCATATACACGATTCTGGCAGCAGTCAAGTGTTGAAACACATGAGAAATGCCATGGGAATATGGGTATGATAAATGAAACTGACGCAGGTTTCATATCAGTTAATCAGTTGTTAAAAATTATAAAAATGAAAATACTAATATTTCCATTGTACTTACTCATCCCTTTCCAGCCAGGCAGGACCTCTGGAGTGATACTGTCCAGTTCTCGTTTAAAGTCATCTCGGGCTTGTACCACCAGCTCATGATACTGAGATACAACTTTAGCCTCAGACTGAGCTGCCTGGACCTGGCCAAATACAGAGAGCGGGTGGTTAAACTGAATAGAAAGAAACATAAACTTCAAGAATAGAAGCAATATTCCTTTACTTATGTCAATAATACATACAAATCTGAAACTCAAGGGCCAAGAGGATAGCTCAGTGGTAGCATTCTCACCTAGCATGCACAAAGGCTCTTGGTTTAACCCCAGTGCTACAAATAAAATAAAGGCCAATGAGTCCAGTAGCGAACTTCCAATTTTGAAGACCAAAATGACAGGTATTTTAAGCATGGTTTTAGTATAACACATTGCTGTCCACAATGTAGGTGCTTAGTTCACAGATATCAGCATATAGTTAGTCAGGGTGAGAATTTTATCCATTAACTGCTATTTTCAAAAACCTGATGGAAATTCTTAGGACCACTGCCTTACCCATCTTGTTTATATAAATGTATGGTTTTGCCCCTATCATATTTGCTAACTCTTCTCCTGTCTCTCTCTTTGTTGTTTAATCCTTAAGTTCTCTCTTTCCATTTAACTGTGCTATAACTTGCAATTTTTATTTCTTCTTTTGAGTTCTTACACTACTAACTTCCAATTTTGGTTAAAGACAAAAGTCAAAGGTTGGACAAGATGGCTCAGTGGTCTAAAGCACCTGCTTAGACAAGCTTAGGCAACTGCAGGGACCGCTATTAGATCCCCGGCGCCACATGCTGCGCCAGCCCCACCCCTAGAGCAGGCTGAGCCAGTCATAACATAAATAAATAGTTTAAAAGCAAAAGCCAAGGGTGGTAGCACATATCCATAATTCTAGAACTCTGGGAGACTAAGACAAAAGAGTCCCAAGTTTGAGGTCAGTCCGGCAACCTAACAAGGCTCTCAGTGTGAATACCTTGAGTTTAAGGTACCAATCCCACAAAAAATTAAAATGAATTAAAATTTTGAAAAACTCTGAAGCTCAGAAAAAGAAACAAAAACCTTATCTTCCTGCCCTTCAAATGACTATTCAAATGGCAACAACAGGTTTTCTCTAATTGCTGTGTCCCCTCTTCCTTTTTTTCTGTGCCCGAGGAAATCACTCACACATATCACCCAAGTGCAGACAGAGAACTACCACTGACAGAATTTTTTCCTTTTTTTTCTTTGGTCCAAGGTCTCACTATATAGTCTAGGCCGGCTGCCCTAAACTCACTATGTAGCCAGACTGGCCTCAAACTTGTAGCATTCATCCTGCCTCAGCTTCCTGACTGCTGGCAGAGATTTTCATAAATGATAATAACCCAGGAAGAAAAACGTTATCAATTATAAGAAGTTCAGGGCTGGCAAGATAGCCCAGTGGACTAAACATCTGCTTAGGCAAACATAGGGAATGGGGTTAGATCCCTAGCACCACATGCTGCACTGACCATGACCCAAGGTATACTGAGAAAGCCACTGAGACCGGGCATGGTGGCACGTGCCTGTAATTCCAGTGCTAGGGAGGCTGAAAACAGGAGCTGTGTAGTGAGACCCTGTACCACATACATAAAAAACAAGTAACAATACTGAACAAGCTATTTGGTATCCAAGACAAATTTTTTAAAAACAGTAATAATTAATATTTTTCAGGGGAGAAACTAGAAATCTTTTTATTTTCCTGAACGCTGAGGTTATAGCTCAGTGGCATAGTGCCTGTCTGCCAAGCCCAAGGTCCCAAGTTCGATTTCTGGCACAAAAAAAAAGATCTTTTGACGATTTGATGGAAGAATGTTTAAAAATATACAACATTAAGCCAGATATAGTGGTACATGCCGCTAATCCCCGTTAGTCCTGAGGCTAAGGCAGGAGGACTGCAGCTTTGAGGCCCATCTGGGCAACCCTGAGATCTTGGGTTCAGTGACAGTAATCTGTGTGCATCACCTACATACGTGTGCATACACATACACTAAGTATCTACATATGCATGTGACTACCTATATACAGCGCTATAAAGATAAGTAACACTGTAAAGACATAAAGAACGTACCTTTTTGACCACATTATCCAGATCAACTATCATGTTGTGAAGTTTCCCCTCTGCAGCAGTTATATGAGGTTTGGCCCCAGCAACCTCTTTTTTCTTTGCATTTTCAATTATACTCTTCATCTTCTCTAACTCTTCTCTGAAAACCAATAACAAATAGGTATTTTTAAAAACTCATAAATATTTAGTATTGTTCTTTTCTAACACTATTAAAGTGTTGCAAGATCAGTACAACATATAAAAGTCTATGAAAGAGGGCCTGGGAAATAGCTCAGCAGCTTAAGCACGTTCTGAGTTCAATCCCCTGCACCACCAGGAAAAAAAAAAAATCTATAAAACAAATATAACCTGAAAAATATCAATCAATACTTTTTCGTCAATAGGCAGAGAAGTTTTCTTACCAACAGCAAAAACACTTCAGTCAGAAGTTAGATGTACTACAGTGACCCACACGGGCAGGGTGGTGTGTTAAAATGGCTATGCTTCAGAACCAGACAGTTCCAACTGCTAGGCCAGCCTCTTATCTGCTTCATGCCTGAGTGGGAACGCAAGTATTGCCTGGCACCTGCTGAGTGCTCACTGAATGGTAGTTCTTTCTTGCAGGGATCAGGCTTACTCCCCTGCCAGTGAAAGAAAACTTAAGGCAAAAGCAAGCGAGAGGGATAAAGACCTCACTGAGCAAATAAATACCTGAATTTTGGGCAGCCTCTAAGATTTAGAATGACTTCTTAGCACAGACAGTTCACAGCCTTGATACTAGGCCCAGTGATGTGAAAGAGCCTAAGGTCAAATTCACTACTCTGAGAGTTAAAGAAAACTATATGTCATTTTCTAAATTCTGGTAAGACTACCCAAAGCAGCCCAACGTAATCTGGAAATTATAGCTGAACTGCAGTAAACATGCACAGACCTATCACTGAAGCAGTAATACAAATCAAATCTGATTTTTATGTAAGATCTTTCATATTAATTTTGGTCAAATCTATTTTAGCTAAATTATGTTTCATTTCTTCTTTTTTTAAGTTTTTGTATTCTAGACATCAGTTCAGAGCATACAAGTAGAGAAGACAGGGGTTTTTTGCCTTCTCTTTATTCTATACAGATAGTACTGTACAATGACAACCCAGCCCAAAGAAAGCACCAGGAGCCCTAATTACTTGTTAAAGTCCATGAGTAATTACTTGGCTTTGAGAAGGGCATCGGCAGCTTCATCTACAGCCTTTCTGCGTTCCTTCAAGGCTCCTTCCACTGTGCGCCACTGAGCAGACTTCTTCTCACCTGCAATCTAAACAAAAGAATTTAATTATGCAAACATGACTAATCACTATTATTGCCATAGACGGGCAAGAAGATTAATGTGGAAATATGCAAAATTAAATTCAAAGGTAAAAAATTACATACAATATTTCTTCGAAGTAGGAATTCAAAAACTAAGCCTCATGACTGGGCACAAGGAAGTCCATAACCATCTCCTTGATCCTACCCTTCCACAAAATTGTAAGAACAAACCCAAACACCGCTTTGAGAATGTAACTGGGTATATAGTGTATTTTTATTTTAAAGTTTATTTTATTTATTTATTTAAACCTCATTTATTTATTTGTGTTCTGGCTGGCTCAGTCTGCCTTGGGGTGGGGCTGGCGCAGCATGTGGTGCCAGGGATCGAACCGCAGTCCCTGTGGCCGCCCAAGCAGGCACTCTAGACCACTGAGCCATCTCGCTGGCCCGGGTATATACTGTATTACAGAGTCTGTACACCTGGTTTTTTACTAGAAGAAACAGAAGTTGGAATCCATTTTAACATTTAGTGTGGTCATACATTTTTCTATTTTGTAACATTAGCTTACACCCCTTAATCATAAAGTAACTGCTACCATAACCTATCCTTTAGTAATAAAATTCAGATTATAATAGTTTACATCATCTAATACATATGTGTGACACATTATACACTCTTTGGAAAAAGGAAGTTTCTTTTTATCTTGCCTACACCAAAATAGTCGCACAGAGATATAGAGCCTCCATCAGGACAGGAGACATTTCAGTAGAACAAGCTCCTGGCAAGCGCAGGGTCCTGAGTTCAATCCCCAGTACCACCAAAAAAAAAAAGAGAGAGAGAGATACAGAGCTTCCAATCTGTGTCCTTCTAAAGGGTATGTGTCTATGGGTTTAAATCCAACTCCTCCATAAGCTATGTAGTTTCCACATTGCTGACTGACTGAACTCTGCCATATACATTTCTTTTTTCTTGAATTTTAAATACAAAAGAAATTTTTTTTTAGGTTTTCAAAGCTCATAGGTTTCAGGCAGCTGCAATGAGTGCACACTTTTGATCCTAGCTCCTAGAAAGGCAGAGGCAGGAGGATTCCATTTAATACCAGCCTGGTACTACAGAAATGTGAAACTCACTTTTTGTCTTCTCACCTACCAGAAACATTCTCTATTCTCTGATAAAAATATTTAAACTGACATTGTCACTGGCATTCTTTCTTTAAATGACCATTTCTCTAAAAGACCAGGTAGCAAAACACCTTCTTACCATGTGTGAGGCTCTGAGTTCCAATTTCCAGTACCAAAAAAGCTAAAAAAAAGCAGCTTGGTTCTTCCTTAGCTCACCTCAGAATTGTCCATGGCTGCTTTCAGTATGCTGGAGTGGGCACTGACAGCCTGGACTGCAGCGTTCTGGGCTGCAATGGCCTGCAGAGTGACGGAGGCAGTTTGGCTCAGAGCATCTTCTAAGCTCTTAGCTAGAGCTAGAAAACACAAAAGAACATTTAAAAAACATCCATCCCCCTAACAAATATCTTTACTTCAAGCTTCTTTCCCTACCAAATTTTCCACTGCATTTTTCTAAAATCAAAATAAAATAAGAACAAAATATTGAACCCAAAATAAGGAAATCAAAGTTGACTTAAAAGTGCAGTAGGGCCTCAGGGCTCATTGTCAAGTGGTTCTGAGAGGCATGATGAGTACTACACAAATTGTTCTGGATGGAAAAGGCAGCTTGAGTCAGGAAGCAACTGACAAACAATTTCTATCTTGAGTACACAGTTCTAACACGAATATCAGGATGGCATGTGTTAAAAATGTGTTTAATGCCAAACTTGCTAACCTTCAGAGCAGTCAGGTATCTAGGTCTGATTGGTTAAAGTTTTAATAACTGAATCTGGATGCTAAATCTATCAAGGTTTATTATATTCTTTTATAAATATCTGAATTTTTCAGTGAAAGGTGTTGTTAGTTTCTCAAAGGTGAAAGATGCTTAAAGAAGACATTTCAAATACAAGGAGTAAGGCTCAAAGATATAAACTCAATGTAACCACCAGCTTTTTTCATTTCAATTAATACACAGACTCACTAGGGAAATGAGGCGCCCGATTTCAACTCCTCAGCAAGAAGGAAAACCCACAGTAAGATGCCACACTACCAAGAAACAAGAGATAAAGGACTAAGAAAAGTTAAGAAAACATACAAGCAGAGATGCAAAGGCAACTGATTGGAAAATGTTTGCCACAAAAGAACTCAAGAAATATATAGACACTAATGTTTAAAAAGCTGCCTCCTTTATGCTACTTCAAAAATACCATAAAGAATATAAGAATGTTTTTAAAAATGAAAAACAAAAATAAAAACAAAAAAGCAAAAAAAGAAACACATCATTTTTGGATAACATACCAAAATGGAAGATACAGTCATTTGAAGAAAGACTGCAATGAAATTGTCAATTTAAAAATTACTGTTATCAGAGAGAACAGAATTCTCAGTAGAGAATATCTGATAGGTCAGATAAAAACAAAAGTTGAGTTTGAGTACAAGAAGCTTAACTATAGATGAAAGAATGGAACCTTGCTGAAACACATCTGGCACTTCTGTATCACAGGGAGGAGAAAGCTAAAAGCAGGAAAATATCAAGTCATCAAGGCAAGACTGAGGTTTATCTCAAGAGAAAGGGCTATAAAGAAAGTAAAAGGCAAAGAAAGGAAAATAATAATACTTGCAACACCTAACACCTGGTCCACCTCCCTTGCAGTCTTTCTTTCTTATACGTTGACGTATGTGCCTGTTCTACCATGCTGGAATCATTTGAGAATTTTGTGTGGCTAACCTGTGGAGGCAGAGACATAGGGGAGCCAGGGTTTATGAAGCCTTTTGCCAACGCGCTGCTTGCTGACTCACTGAGGTCACATTCTTGGCCATTCCATGAGCCACATGTTATTTTATGGTTCATGTTTCTGTTCACTTCCATCCATATCTTCCCAGATCTTTTTTCTCTTCCCCTTTCCCTCTTTTTGTTTCTACTAGAGTTCACCAGTTCTCCCCCACCCCACAACGTGACTATGCAGCTCCACTGCTCTGAACTTTGGAGGTGGAGGGTCCTAGAGGTGAAGGGTCCTGGAGCTTTAACCTGTCTTAACAAGTTCTTCAGTTGGTTCTGATGCCAATACAGTGGGAGACTTCTGTTTCTGAAACCTACTTGGAAGGCTGTCTCCTGCTCCTCCCATGGCTTCTCTTGGTGGCTTGCAGGCTCCACACTCGGCACTCTAGAATGGCTCAGGAAGGCTGGGCTTAGGCTATAAGGATTTCTTGCAGTTAAACCGGCCTTGGTTAGAGCTATAAAATTCCAGCTTTTGATCTCATCCCTATCTGTGAATAGACTATTTCTGCTCAGACTAAAGGAAATTATCAAAACAAGCTTAAAAATGACTCTCCAATTGCAACTTCAGTCTGGAATGGATATATGCAGTGAACTCAACATTAGTAATAATTGTATGTTTGGAGTCTTAGTTTTAAGAAAATTCCTAAATAACAAATGACCTAGAGCCAGGTGTGGTGGTACAAGCATATGATCCAAGCACTTGGGAGGCTGAGCCAGGAGGACTGCCACAAATTCAAGGCCAGTCTGAACTCAGGAGTGAAACTTGGTCTCAAAAAAACCAAAATCAAAACCAAGCCAAAACTCACCTTTGATGTGCTGTGATAATGTTGGACATCTAAGTGCAAAGAGTAGTTAAGGCACTTTACAGCGCCCACTGAAAGTGCCACCTCACTCCTCTCCAGTAATCTAGTCACTGACACTTGATAAAACTACACACACACACACACACCTTTCTGAAGTAAAGTTTAGAAGAAAACAACAGTCAAAATCATCAAAATTTTCACTTTTCTCACAACAAAAGAAGAATTGGACTAAAAAGGGGTGGCAAATAAATTAAGAGACATACCCAGCTCAAAACTCACTTAATTCAATGAGTTCACATGATCAAGGGAGAAAAATAAAAAAATTAAAAACACATTAAAAGATAATCTTAATTTGTTTAAATTAAAAAAATATTTATTTATTTGGTACAGGGTTTCACTATCAGCTTGGACTCATAGTGATCCTCCTGTCTCAGCCTCCCTAGCTGTGGAACTATAAGCATGACTCATCATGCCTAGTTTTGGTGGCTGGCTTGGCATGCCCAGGTTCCAGGGCAGCATGGCATACGGTACTAGGGATTGAACCTAGGTCTTTGCGTTTGCCAGGCAGATGCTTAGCTCTCTTCAGCCTGATAATCTTAATTTGAAGTGGTGAAGAATTTTGGAAAAATTAAGGACTTTGGGGAAAAATACAGAAATATTTCACTTATTTAGAAGTGATTTATATTTAATATTCTCAATGATCTATAACACGATCAAGAATTCAGAACTCCAAGAAAATGAAACACACCCCAAATAAGAATGAAACTAGTGCCCTCCAACTATTCAGTCTGTCCCTTGTATCCTTTGATACATTTCTAGCAATGGTGGCCCCACACATTAAAAACCATTATACCATAGGGACACAGGAGCCACTCAAGGTAAAAAGACATTGTTATGGTTTATGTCTAGTTGTCCCCCCAAAGCCTCATGCAATCATGGGGCGGGGACTACTAGAATTTGAGACACGAGTCATGATCCACTAGGATTATGTGTTACAATTGGTTCCTCCCTGGAGCATGACCTGGGCCTGCCTAGGATATGATTGGCTCCTCCTTAGAGCGGGATCAGGGGCCCATCCTGGGGTATGATTGGTTCCACCCTAGGGCACAACGGGCCCACGTCAGAGTGACTGAGCACAAAGAGACTTTTTAAAGGGCTGTTACTC
>PVKN010021636.1:0-15463 GCA_004027915.1 Capromys pilorides
TCACAGTGATTAAAGGGACCCAAGCCTTTAAAGGCTTTCCTGGGCTATACTATTTCCGCTCCTGGAGCCTTTGCCTAAGCCACACAGACATAATCCCTCCCTGTCCTGTAGTAATATTTCTTCACTACATTAAATGCAGACTTTAAAAAGAGACCTGTTTTTCTCCTATTAAACACTATGGGTTGAAGACACAAATGATGATTTATTCATCTGGGAAAAATCAACAGTTAAAGGTTCTAAGATCCAACCTGGCTTTCTCTTCTAGAGACCCACAGAAGGCAAAGGTAACTTTATCGCTAATCTCCATCATATGTACAACACATCAGAAGTAACCAAATCTGTGTTCAACAGGAATTTGGAAGGAATGTTAGGACTATAGGGTAAGGTCTTAAGGGAGAATTTTTATTGAATTCAGGAGTATAGTTGGCCTGAATTCAGGCATAAGTCCTGGAGAAAACTTTCTGCAATGAGCAGGAAGTCAGGGACAGCCCATTTGAATCACCAACACCAGTGCCTGGCTGTGCACCTCACTGGTTTCTCCTCCCTTTGAGTCTGGGATATCGGTGTGACTTACTCTGGCCAAAGGAATGTGGCAGAAATGACACCGCACAAGTTCAAGGCCTTGCCCTTAACAGGTCTAGCATTTCTGCTTTTGCTGTCCTCACTGGGAAGGTCCTACCTGGTCACCTCACTGGAGGGACAGCATGTGGTGAACCAAGGCATCCAGCTAAGGGCAGCAGCACGGCCCAGGTAGAAGCATGGTCCTGTGCCTGTGTGGCTCCACTGCCAGGTCCCTGAAGCCGGCTAGATAATCGCAGTGAACACCAAGTAGGAAGAAGACCCATCCAGACAACCAATAAAACTGAGAAATGATACTTCCAGTATCGTTAAGTTACTAATTTTGGGGTACGGTTATGCAGTGATAGATACCTGATTATTCACACATCAGTTTCCTTCTCACTGACATAATTCGTAATTGCCCTGCCCCCATCCAGACATGGTTTAGAAAGAGAAACCAGAGACATCGGCACACATATAATCACTGTAGCTAGACTGGCCAAAACAAACTAATGATTCACTGTGCTTTTTGTGCATCTACCCTTGTACAACTTGTTTATGGAGATTTCCTTGATTCAGTAATGGGAGACCAAGGGTGAGGAGCATAATGAATATTGAAAACAGGACAAAAACAGGGCAGGGGACACGGCTTTGTGGTACAGCACGCATGTAACATGTTCAAGGCCGGGCGTGATCCCTAGCACTGCAAAAATGAACAAAAAGCTATCAGTCCTAAATTCTCAAAGTTAAAGATTTGGTACATGCTTTTTCTCCTGAACCCCAAGCCAGGCTCTTCCCTCTTACAGTTCTCTTCTTAACGCCACGCACATTATCATTGTTACAAGTTGCTTCTCTATAACAATTTTTACTATCATCAGGATAAAAATCAGACTTTTCCCCTGTGTGATGGCAGAAAAAGGTGCCCATGGCAGAGGCCTGGCCCAGGAGCAGGACTTTACCTGAAAGCGTCTGGGCCTGTTAGTCACGTGGTACAGACAGGCTCCTGCCACAGTAGAAACCAGAAAAACGCCCAAATTCCTATCTTCTGAAGTACTCACAGAGGAAAATGATACACTTTACAGGATTTGTACTGCAAATACTCTGGGGGGAGGGGCTGGGTGAAAACATTCTGGCAGAATCCTGAGAGTGCTGAAACTGGTGTGTAAGTATACCAGGCAAACCACAATATTCATTTTCTCATGTATAGTTGAAAATTTACATATTTAGAAATTTGAAAATGTTTTTCTTTAAATCATTGGTTCCATAATTGATTACAACAGGTTATCAGCTAGGGTTTGAAAAATCCTTCATAGGGATTTGTTATAACAGGATATTAAAAAAACAGGATATTATCTTAACAAATACAATGTTTTAAACCTTTTGAGAAATTTTCTTTCACAAGAAAATGCTGGAAGCCTACCCATGATACCAATCAGAGAACAGTTTTGATACAGGGGTTTTCAATAGAGATCTGCAGACTTCCAAAAGACAGACAAATGGGTGGGTATTAGGAGTTGAGCAAACTGCCAACCTTGATATGTGCCAATGGTATCTTTTAGGAAGGACAACCTAAAGCTTACACCAGATTTGCCATTACTACCACACTCCCCCCACAGAATGTGAGCCATATTACATATTATTCCACGTTCGAGACAGTTTTCTAAAAGACAAATTAAAAATGAGCACACACCTGTATAAAACAGTTTCACTTTCAAATAAGGGGCATACACCTTGCATGGGACTTGGATTAAGTACAGCTAGGTGGGGACTTTGGGCATTCCCAGGGAGTGCACTTGGGGCTGCCACCCTCCAGCCCATTTCTAAACCCAAAGTGTGTCATGCTTTTTTCTCTTACTTATCAGGAATCCAGAGTCTAACGGTTCTGTCTCGGGAAGCAGATGCCAGTAAGTTTCCATGTGGAGAAAACTGCACACTGGTTACAACATCCTTGTGACCCACGTATCTGTAAGCTCTAGCGTGTGGCTTCAAATTCCATAGCATGAGAAAGGTGTCCCAAGAGGCAGTAGCTATTAAGAAACAGAAGAACAAAACCACTGTTTGTTAAAATGCAAATAGGCACGTCTCACTACAGAGGGCAGCACATCAAATAACAAGGTGCCTCAGTAACCGAGAAGCACAGGGCTGACCAGTTAACAGCAAAAATAGTTTTTAAAGACATTCAAAGCTGTACCACAAAACTGTGAGTATGGTTGTGTCCTGTGTAACTACACAGAATTACTGGCTTCAGCACTGGACTAGAGTTCAGCTACTATTAATTAGAAGAAGGCAGCACAACATACCAGAGCACAAGGAAACTTCAGAGCAGCTTGTCTCCACCATGTGTGATGGGCAGCAAGTTAGCCTGTGTCTACTTTTCTTTTCTTCCTTTCTTTGAAAGGGATGAATGAAATAGCTCAGTGGATTAAAGTGCCTGCAAACAGGCAGCGCAGGGGCTGGGGTTTATCCCTGGGCCTGATGTGCCAACCTCACCCCCAGGGCAAGCTGAGACAGCCATTGAGACTGGGCCTGGTGGTGCATACCTGTAATCCCAGCTCTGGGAGGCTATAAACAGGCGGATCCCTACCAGTCTGATCTAATAGTGAGACCCTGAACACCCTGTAGACCATTCCTGGGGGTGGGGGGTGGATGTCAGAATTAAAAAAAAAACTTTTGTAGAAATAAATCCACTGATAAAAGTAATAAAATTAGTAAAACTAACACTGATATGTCCTTTACTCAACTCTACCTGCTAATACTGTCCTAGTGGTTGACACTTCCTCCGTGGCGCTTTGTACACAGACCTACATGTGCGTACTCACATAATTTGTTTTCCTGGACCACCTGGGGATAAGTTTTACAACCCACGTCACCTCTATTTCTAAATGGATCAGTGTGTTTTTCTCAAGAAGAATGTTCTCTTACAAACCCTACCATGGAATCAGCTTAGAAAATAAATACAGAGGTAATACTTTAATCTACCAACTATTCTAATTTTGTCAACTGATCCAGAAATGCTTTTATAGCTAGACAAGATGATTTTTAAAGTCTTTTTCCAGGCAGGCATGGTGACACATGCCCACAGTCTTGGTTCTCTGAGTGGCTAAGCCAGGAAGTTGGTGATTGTGAGCCTAGCTTGGGAAACTTAGTGACTTAGTATGAACTTATCTTAAAAAAAAAAAAAAAAAAAAGCTGGGGATGCAGCTCAGTGTGAAGGCCTGGATTCAACCCCTCATACTGTGAAAATAAATATGGCCATTTTATTCTATTTGACAATTAATAAAAGAAGTTACCATATGTGTCAGACAGTAGTTTAAAGAGATACAAATGTGACCAAATGGAACACATCTAATTCTTTCCTTAAAAACCACACTTACATTCATGTAGCCTCAGAGTAGCCATAAAAACACAAATTAGTCCAAGAGAACTACTAAGTCTAGTCTACAAAATGCTTAAAAATACAATTTTGTAAACTTGAAATTCACGTAGTATTATGGTTACAGGAGAAACAGAGCTTGGTTTTATGAGGCTACTGACACCTTCCCATTTCTCCAGCCCACATGGAAAATTTATCTAGACTTAGCCCAGGGTCTCTGGTGCCCTGTTAGGAGCCAGGATCCACCACAGGAGGTGACTGGCAGCCACGGACGAGGCAAAGCTTCATCTGTAATGACAGCTGCTTCCCAAAACTCACACTACCACCTGAGCTCTGCCACCTATCACAGTAGTGAGGCCACTTTGTCCTGAAAGGAGCCTGAACCCTACTGTGAACCGTGTGCGCCAGGGATCCAGACTGAGCGCTCCTCACGAGAAGCTACTGTCTGATGATCTGAGGTGGAGTGAGGTGGTGATGCTAGCACTAGCGAGCAGCTGCAAATACTGATGGACATTAAGTGAAGAGGCCGATCGCGGAGACTGTAACAAGTCAACTGCTTGCAGACTCAGATCAAAACTCTATCAGTGAGTGACAAATGTCAAGCTGCATCTGATGGCAGGCTTTAAGTCAACATATGACACTTCAGCCTGTGTGTGGCCCACCCAGTATTTTATTTACCATTTTGAGCCACAGTGATTTCCTGCCCTGCACAGTTTTGGTGAGTGCACAAGCTAAACCTACAAAACGAGTAAAGAAGTTATTGGAAAGCTTCTTTGAAAAAGGGTAAAGACCTAGTGGTGAATTAGCAGAAGGCTCCAAGATTGTCAACAAAAAGGAAGCTGCCTGTAAAACAAAATACCAAGAGTCCTACCTCCATTACAGCTTCATTCTAACCAGTGAGTCACATTCCCCTTCCTGCTTTATATAATATCTAGTGACAGCTACCTAATAAAGCCCTGAATCCTTTAAACCTGCTTCACCACAGGGAGATCAAGCACCTTACATTACACGACAACCCTCTGGAGTTTTTCAAAAAGAGAAAAAACGTGAACATGCAGAACAGAGGCAATTATTGAAGGCAACCACTTCATGATGTCCTTGGAACACCACTCTCAGGGGTTGGCAAGTCCACTGATGCTGACAGCAAGGTGCCAAAGCTTGTTTCTGTGATGCATTCCTTAGGAGGATGTGCATGATGATGTGTTATGTGCTCTTCTTTGCCAACCAACACTACAGCTGCAGAATTATTCACCTCTTCAAGTGATCATAAATCACAAAAACTGAACTGGTCATTTTGTGTTGGTTAGTGGACACAGTGCCACTTCTAGATGGCTTTCTGGTTTCACTACTCAGGACAAGGAGCTCACATCAAAACCTGAGTCTGTATACTGTGTCATCATAAAGGCTGGCTAGCATGCCCATTAAAAAACAAAAACAAAAAACTATAAAGAGCAAATGTTCTATCGCAGATCATCCAAATTAAAAATATTTATATCAGGGTAAGATTTATCAGGGACTAATGCAGACAAAACAACAAAAGTAATTTAAACATTATATTTCAGATCCTGCTTGAGTTTTATATATTATGCTGCAAACAAATATACGTAACCCTTTCTCTTGAAGTATAGTAGGGAGGAAGGCACTACTAATGTCATTCTGTCATAGCAATGCAAAGGTGACAATATATGGCAGTAACATAATGTTGAGTTTCTTGCTCTGAGTGTTAAACAAGTATAACCCAGTGTGAAAATATATTAAGCTGTACAACAGTGATTTGTACAACTTTTACAATTTCTAACATATTTGTCAAAACTACATCTAGTTACTGCATAGAAAATCTATATGGCGCAGTGAGACAGTACTGGAAGAGGAAATCAATTCATAAGTATGGGAATAGTCCAGTCAGGAAAAGAGAGTCTGCACTAGGTTTGAGGCTGTGGAAATGGGAGTAGTTGAAGTAAAGGTACACACAGAGAAGAACCTATGAGGCTTGCTAGTGGGCTCCCCATAAGGTACAAAAAGGGACAGTGTGAAGATGCCAAGTTTTTAGAATGGGCATCCCAGTAAATTTTATGCCATTTAATGAGATGAGAAAGACTGGAGAAAGAGGCTTGGTGTAGGACATGATAGGATGCAAACCAAGCACTTGTTTTGGGACACAGTAAGTTGGAGATGTCAACAGACATACAAGTGGGAACTGCAAGTAAGGAGATGGACATAGTCCCGTGGAGACCAGAGATACTATAACTACATAGTGTGGTGGCTGAGAGAACAAACCATAGAATCACACCTAAAGGAGGAGGCATTTCAAGACCTACAATTATGAGACACCTGAAGCAGAGCTGCCCTATTACAACAGTGGCTCAGGATACATTCTACATTTTCTTTTAAATTTTGAAAAAACAGTTGGGAAGAGGAGGAAAACCACTTAGGTATAAAAATTCCATTAATGAAATCTTACCAAAAAGTATGAAAACCAGTGTCAAATTGTCCTCCATATTTCCTTAAATGTTCTTTCTTAGGAAAGAATTGTTCTACTAATCACCATAAAGACAGCACTTGATCATGAGTATCAGTGGTGTACTGTGCCAACTTAGATTTGCTTTCACGGTTTCCATGGAACATAGCCTATACAAACATCGCCACGTAAAATGTAAAAGCCTGAAGCATTCATCATCCAGCTGGTCTTTTTGGAGATAAAATATCAAACAGAGAGGAAGTTAAGAAAAAGGTTAGCTAGCAAACCTACCAATCTAAAAGATATTTATATTTCCTTTCTGTATATTTATATATTATATTATTTCAAAAAATCTTTGTTAGGACAGAAGGAAAAAACTAAAGCCTCTGTCAGGCTTGGTCTGTGGAGGTGACGAGACAGAAGATACTCACTTGAGACATGTTTCTCTCTATAAGGTCCCAAAGGACAGCAGTTTTTGTGTCACCTTAAGTACTAATAACTTTTTTCAGTCAACCCAGTATTCTCACTGATTTAACCAAAATCAGCAATGGTTATCAAGAGGTTTGCTCTGTCAAAAGTAATGTTTTATAAAAGGAAATAGTATTGCCTCTCATTTTGTGAGAGTTGTTAAAATTATTTATCTTCTAATAATATGAATCAGATACAGAATTCCAATACCCCAAGAGAACTGAAGAAAACTTTCTTTTATGCTTTGGCCACCCAGTACCCCTTCCTAGAAGTAACCTTACTTTGTAGGACTCCTCCTATATACTTATATAAACGGATGTTTTCATTCTTACAGTTTTTTTTTTTTAAGATTTAGATGATGATATGCACTTTATTTTTTGTTTTGTTTTTTCAGTTTAGTTTGTTTGAGACAGGGTCTCAGTAGTCCAGGTTGGCCTCGAACTTGAGATTCTTCTGCCTTAGCCTATCCAGCAAATGGGGGCATGCACCGCTGCCCACCACTTTACGTGCTCCACTTTTTATAGCAGTGGTAACATACTTTATTTCCTCATCTGCATTTAGCTCTCCATTTTCCCCTCATTCAGCCCACTTAGTATAAATTATATTGGAGACCATGTTTTGTTAGTCACCTTATTCTGTTCCTCCTCTATTTTTAGTAATTTTTAATAATTTAAAGCTTACAGTAAAATTATAAGAATCTCCCAGACACTCCCTGTCATAGATTTTACTGTTTACATTTGCTTTGTCATTTTTTGTCTACATATTATACATACGCATTTTTTTCTGAACCATCTGCATTGAAATAAGAAGCATAATGTCAACATTCTATTCAGTGGTTTGTCCTCTGCTGTGGTTTGGTCCTGAAGGAAATAGTGGTAAGGATTGGTAGGGGCTTTAAGAAGCTTTTGGGGTCATGAAGAATCTGCCTCAGAAACGGATTAAACTGCCTGCACATGTAATGCTTGGGCTTCCACCAAAAGAAATGATGAAGACTCCTCTCCCCACCCAACACACACACACACACACACACACACAAACACACACACACACACACAAATCTTCTGTGCCTACTGTGCTCAGCCCTAACAGTCAGAACATAGAGTGGGGGTATGGCTCAACTAGCCTGGGGAAGGCCCTGAAGGCCCAGGGCTCCACCCCCAAAGTTACACAGAAAAGCATAAAGCTTTTGAACTAATACAAAAACTAGACATACCCAAACAGGCTAAATATGTGTATGAAACTGCCAATAAAATGCAATATTTTGTAAAATTAACATGTACTAACAAGCAATAGTCAGCTCGGAGCTCTAGCCCTGGTGCCGCAGCCCAGCCTAGCTGCGATGGTTTCTGCGCACTGTGCCGTGCTGCGGGAACAGTGCTCTAAGAGGAAAGCGAAGGCTGCGTGGAGCCACCCTCTGTGTATCCCTCAGTGCAAGAGTCACAGTTTTGTAGCTCTGCACAGCTCAGTGCCCAAAGATAACTGCCTCAAGTACTCAAGTATTTCTACAGTAGCTTTCAAGCACCGATTACTGTCAAGGCAGGAGGAAGAAATTAGCTTTATTCTTCTTCATAGCTACACAGCACTCCATTGTACAACTATATCTTAAATTATTTAATCAATCCACCCTACGTAGAATTATGGTCTTGTATTTTTTTAAAAAAATGATGCAATGAAGTATGTGTGACACCTCTATGCAAAATATTATGATAAATTTTGAGAAAAATTGTTGGGTGAATTAAGGATATGTACTAGAATGAAAAAGAAACAAAATAAGTCTACATCCATAATGTAGCATTTCATATAACCTTGTATATTTGAATTATATTCTTTCATATATTGAATTATATTCTTTTATATACATAAAAGTATATATATATAAATTATATACTTTTTCATTCTATACCTAATTATTCAGATTATAGTCACATAGAAATCTTTGGATTTTTTCAAATTATTTCAGAAAACCTCCTTCACGCTTTTGACTTGTACTAGGTCCTATTACAACTAAACAGTTGACCAGCTGGAAGACGACTTACTTTCTGCTTCACTTCCAGCTTTATGCTGGCTTCTGGACGGCAGAAGAAATGCTGAACTGAAGAAATCAATGAAGAGGAATTCTCTGTACATACTTCCAAGCAAGGTGACTAACATGTAATCCCTGGGCATACATGTTAATAAATCCAGATAAAGTGGGGGTGGGGGAGAGCAGCACAGTAAAGAGGCCGTATTCCAGCTGGAACTGGACACACTCCACACTTCCACACCGTCAGGGCTGGCTCACCCTTGCTCTCTAGTCACTGTGTAACAGCGTAATTAAGTGACGGCAACCATTTAAAATTATTCTGTTCTGAATGAGGAAATAATTAAGCTTGCTTTCCTTCTAGCTGATACTCTGTAATTAACTTGCTAGTGTAATTAGAATCTAAAGGAGCTGTGGGTGCTTTAAAAATAATCTTTTGTGATGACAATCTGGAGAAACTAAATTTAATTTATTCATTTCCACATATGTTTGAAGAATGTTAACATCCACGGCACAAACCTGTACTGAGTTATTATTAAGGCTCAGTACATCTAAACAGTCCATGAGCATTGTTTAATTCCCACAACAAAGAAGGTAAGCGTCACAATTCCTACTTTATAGATGAAGAAACGAGGCCTGGGGTAAATGCCTGCACAGGTTGTGCAAATAGAAAGTGACACATATAAGCAAGTGCTTTTCAGACTATTGGGTTTATGAATTGTCTCAAGAATTATTGGGAATACTGTTAGAGATGCTTATTTCCAGGAAAATTAGACATTCTTTGAGGAACACGAAATTTTGAGTCTTTCAGTTCTGATACATATCTCATTTTGAGAAATACTGCATTTTTGTTGCTACCTGAGGAATATTTTTAGCCCTGGAGAGTGACTTTTTAAGCTATAACAAGAGATATTCAATATAGGTACCATACACTTTGCCATTAAGAACCACATTTGAAAAGTACATTCTGCCAAGCTTTTATTACGCATCCATTGTAGAAAAATAACTTTAAAATGATAAATTTTACTGTTTGTATTAAGGTTAAAAAAAGAATGACTTGTTATTTATCCTCATTTACTTTTTTAAAAATCAACACCCCATACATTACACAGCAATTGAGTACTAATGGAGTAGCCTTGAAGGAAAATAAGAGAGGAAGTGACGAATTCATTGTTAAAATCACATGCTTTTAAATTGAGACTCCTAAGGCACAGTGGACACTGTGAAGCAGGGCAGAAGTACTTTTAGACTATTAATGCTTGTTTAAACTTGAATGTGACTGTCTAGGACAGTGTGACTAACCTAAGAAAAGAGGACAGCTTTAGAATCACAGGTTAAAGTAGAGTGCCCCAGCGCTGCTACCAGGAGACAGGAGGATCACTAGGAGTCCCAGCTACGTGGTCAGACCCTGTACCAAATACACTGAAAACAATTAAAACATTAAAAAATATTTAAAAAAATATGTAAAGCAGCAGAGCCTGGCCAGGATCGCATCGGCTGCTTACTAGCTACTTGGTTTGGACAGATTACTTTATTTTCAACTTCTGCATTCACAGATAAGGATGACAGCACTCGTAGGCCACTGGGTCCTCCCATCCTCCCTTCTTACCCCTTCCCAACCAGCCTATGAAACCCAAAAGGCAGACTTCGTAAGAGACAATGGGGCGGGAGAGCCCGCAGCGAGCCACACTTTTGTCCAGTCATAACCAGGAGTGTAAGCCTTCTGTCTCTAGGGACATCAACCGCTATTCAGACCTATATTCCAGAGTACACTACACATCTCTAGCAGCCTGTCCTGCATTCACTCCCCGCCTAAAGCAACCACAGGCAAGAGGAACTCCCATTGGATGGTCTCAGCATAGCCAACACCTTCCTCTCTCAAAGCCCCTGCTCCTCAGGCTGGTAGGGTCTCTACGAGAGCTTGGGAACACCCATTTCCTGAAACCCTCCCAAGCAGCAACTGCTTTCTCTCCCACACTGCGCCTGCCTTGTGTCAGGTTTCCTCCCTGTTCCAACCCCTAGCATTCTTCATGCATCCAACAGATATCTGACCTCGACGACATGGAAGGCTTTGTTGGAAAATAGGTTGGTGCTCAAAACAGACTAACTCTTTAAATTGGAGGTTAAATTAAGTGGAGAAGCAGGCAAATAGACTCCATGTACAAAGCAAATAAATAATTTATAATAAATATAATTATTATGTAATAAATATAATAGCATAATAGATACTAACTATATGTTTAAGTCTATCTTTCAGGTAGACACACACTAAATATTTATGGGCATTTCAAAAGTTGTATACAATGTATAATAATCAGTTCAGGCTAACTGCCATCTCTGTCACCTGAGATACAGCATTTCTTTGTGTTGGGACATTTAAAATCTTTATTAGCTATTTCAAAATCCTCAATTTATAATTGTAAGTTGTGCTAAGAAACATGAAAGACAAAGCAGGAAGTCGTGGTGGAAATCCTATGTGTGGGTGGCACATTCATCCCACACACAGTGGTCAGCTGCGGACCCTGGAGAATGTGAGGTCAGCCAAGCAGAGGCAGGTGATGAACATTTCAAACAGACAGAAAAGAGGGCCTTCAAATGGTTTTCTTCCACACCTCTCAGTAATCCAATGCGTGGTCACTTCCTAGACTGGTCACCAGCAGATATCAACATTTATGTTCCAAATCATTAACTAGAACCTGTGGTGAAGACCAGGCCTGGTGGCGCATGCCTGGAATCCCAGGGCTGGGGAGGCTGAGATAGGAGGATCACTATGAGTCAGAGCTGCGTAGCAAGATCCTGTACCAAATACATCTATGGTGCCAACTTCTGTTCTTTATCTGTATCTTGCTCAATAGTGTCCATTTATATTCAGAACTCCAATTCCCTGGCATCAGTTCTCCATTGAAGCTGCCTTCTCACCAACTTTACTTAAATATCTGGTTTATAATATGCCTCTTATATATGTATATCGAATCCCTGGCATTTCTCTTTTTCTTTAAATCTCCACTGCAAAATTCCAATCACTCTACATTGTCTGAGACAGTATTTGTTCCAGTGAGAAGGTGCAGAACTCTCCTCCCCCATTAAGATTTGAAACACTGATCACCAGTTTGACATATGGTCTTGTACACTGCAAAGCCGTATGCAGAGCTCCGTTAGTTCCCTGCTCTAACGACTGGCGTCTTCTCTCTTCAACATTTCTGCCTCACTCTAGCTCAGCATTCATGACACTCCATGCAACAGCTTTTCTTCCTGTCTTTCTGATTATTCCTTCTCCAATTCCTCTGCTATCTCTTCTTCTGATCTAGAGCTTGGAGCTATTTGGGGCTCAGACATGGGCTGTGACCTGCTGTCACAGTTGTGCATCTTCCCGGATGACTGCCTTCCTTCCCATGACTGTGAGCATCGCTCTGTGCTTATAACTCCTGACCTTCTCCCACCCAAGCCCACCACTCCCAGGGAACAGCCATCTGTATGTGTGCCAGTCACCTCCTGCTGCAACGACTCCTAAATGATTTCATTAACACTTCACAAGGAAGTCAGAGTGATCTTCTTGCACTGTAAAATGAATTATGTACATGTACCAACTTCCTACAAGGAACATAACTTTTATGTACTATAGACATATACAACAAAAAATAAAAACTGAAAAAGAGAAAACCTTCAACAATTTCCACGGCTCTCAGAACTAAATTCCTAAACTTAGTTTCCACAATAAATTATTACACGTGTGGAAGCCTAAAACAATACAAATTTATTCTCACAGTTCTGCAAGCCAGAAGTGAAGCTGTTGGCAGAGACACACTCCCTTGGAAGGCCTGGGTAGCTCTCGCCCCTCCCTTCAGCTCCCAGCTTCAGGTGCCTCCAGTCCTTGCCATGACCCTGTGGTCCCATCCCACACATGGCTTTACGTGGCCTCCCTGGCCTTCTGTTTCTCTTTTAGGGGCCACTGTCACTAGGTTTCAGGCTCACCTAGACATTTCAGGGTTGCTTCATTTTAAGATCCTTAATAATTACAAAGACACCTCTTCCTTTCAAATAATGTCAAGTCACCAGTTGCAGGGATTAGCACACAGACACCTCTGTGGGTGACATCGTGTAGCCGCCAAGTGCTGCTCAAGCCACCACTGCCTACTCTTGCAACTGCCTCCTTCTCGCCTCCTTTGCCAGGCTGTCCTCTCTCTGGATTCTTTCACCCCCTCGACCTAGGACGAACTCTTTTCCACACCTTGTCTTTCCTATACTACTCTTCAGTCTTCACCTAGCTGACTCCTTTAGGTCCTTCTGTTAAGCCTAACTTTTGCATAGAATTATTCCTTGACCCTTTACATTTCAGTACATCTCCCTCCTTCATGGCACTGAGTTGTCTTTCTTTACTCTACCAAGCTGTGCTTACAAATGGATTTATAGGCTTACTTGTTAATATTTGTCTGTACCACTGGACCATAAACTTCACGCAATCTTCGGAAGCTCAGCTGTTCGGGGCACCTTTGTAAGTCTGTCTGTTCAGGGCACACAGAAGACCTAACTAAACAATGGAATACCAAATAAAGTCTTTACCCTTCCTTTCTTCAATGAGATTAGATAAGGGCAGGTAAGTGGGTTGGAAAGCTGCCCTCACACCTGAGGCTGCTGCCTGCCTGAAGGAAGTGACTCTTCATGCCCAGCCTGAGTGGGTGACAAAGCTTGATACAGAAAAAAAAAAACCAAACAAAACAAACAAACAAAAAAAAACAGGCACCAATTATGAGGAAGTTAGAAGGGCTTCTGCACTGTACTCTTCTGCCATGAACAATCACAGAACACGGGCTCTCACTTTATTTTTACAGTAATCTCTACTTCCTGTCCAAAAGAATTGATTTAGGAGTCTGAAAAATCTTTAGGAAAAAACTCTAGTACCCAATGTCCATGCTATACCTAGTATTAAGCTGGAAAGTTCTCTCTCTCTCTCTCTCTCTCTCTCTCTCTCTCTCTCTCTCACACACACACACACCTTTAATTCTTCAAATCACAAAGTAACTGTAATATTGTATTATCAATAATAAAATCCCACCTGCTGCTCTAAAATCTAGTAGAGACACAGAAAGATCTCTTCTAAAAAACCTGAAGATTTCCCACCTGAAGCATTTTTGAAAACTGAAATATAATTCATATAACATGAAGTTACTTTCCTATAAAGTAAATAATTTAGTGTTTTGCCCTAAGTCATACAATCACTGCCACTAATTCTAGAACCTGCTCATTACTTCTTCCACCCCCAGGAAAATCCATCCCTGTTCCTTAGCAATCATTCTCTGTTCCCCTTACCTCAACCCTGGCAACTACTAAGATACTATTTTCCAGTCCTATTTTACATTCAGGGAACAAAAACACAGAGAGATGAAGTAATCTGTACAGAGTAGCAAGAGTCACTCAGCAAGAAAACGGGTTAGAGTAAATATGTTCATAGCAATTTTTAAGTATATAACAACACAGAGAAGGGGAAAATATGTTTAATACACAGACACATGTCCTAAATGTGCCTGCAAGACAGCTGGCCATTGGGTCCCTTGCCTAGCCAGCCATTCTCAGGCAGCGTTGTGCTGGGAAGAGGTACAGGAGGAGTGTGGAATCAACGAAGAGAAATACATGCTGCCTGGGAGAACAGGAGTAACGAGCCACTGGGAACTACCGGACAGATCTTTTGCTTTTCAGCCCAGAATTTTGAAGTTGGTGCTCATACCCCCAGCTGCCAGCTTGCTTCCTTTTAGGGTAGCTCCAGTGGGTCCCAGAGACCCCTGATCACTGTCAAGTTTGTTCCTAGGTAGTTAATGCAGTAACAGTGCTAACATCACTTCAGAACATCTACTGGATGGTGACACCAAAGTATGCAAAGTAATTCAGGAACCTTGATTTTTTTTTTTCTATATTATGTGTACATTTTCAAATAAGTAAAAGAAAAGCTTAACTGTTATGTTTTAAAATGTGTACACAGGAACCATAATCCCACAGATTAAAGTCAGCAGAATCTATTTGCAAAAATAAGTAGGCACACACTTTATTTTGTATGTCTTAATCAGCATTACAAATATCATTAATGAAAGACGAAAAAAATGCTCATCACACAGAAAAAAAAAAATCACTGCTTAAGAGACCAATCTGAACTTTAACACTCTTTGTGCTCATTCAAAAGTATTATTAAAACAACAATTCAAAAATACAAGTCAAAATAGTATCATATTAACTAAAGTTGAGACCCCATCTTCCCCATGTTGTCTTCCATCCAGAAAATTTTGATTTGTTAACACATAACACATACACAAGAGCCTAACCTGGGCAAGTAAACAATTTTTTTTTTTTTTTTTTAACGAAGAAGTTATGTTGAGTTATAGAGATCGCTACCAGTTATAAATAAAAATAACTGCTAAAAATATTTATATAGATAATCCATTCACATAACTCATCACTAAATGATATAGTGAATATTTAAGGTGGAAACTAATTGCTCACCAAATACTTCAATAAAATATTACCAAGCAAGTAACATTAGCTTAAAAGGTCAACTCTTAATTGTCTACAGCAAAAGAGAGCTTTGGTACCAATAAAT
>PVKN010021637.1:0-15457 GCA_004027915.1 Capromys pilorides
CTGATCAATGCTGATGTGAATATTTTGTATCTCGCTTTTGGTGAACACACGTATACGTTTTTATCAAGTATTTTCCTGAAACAGACCATGAACCTAGGAAATAGAAACCCCATAGGACAAAGAAAACCTAGTTAAATAATGAATTTCAGCAGACCAAAGGAACTCTATGAGAAGAAAGTAGTAATTGAGATGTAGGAAAGTTTAGAGAGAAAAGAAAGTGGGGTTTTCTCTACAGAGAAATAAATACTATACCTTAAATGAAAAATAAAATTATGTTACTAAAACAAAATTATGCAGATAGCTAGAAGACAAATGGGAAAGTCACAAAATATAGCAAGAGGCCATTTTATTTACTTGTTATTATTTATTTATTTTCTTTTATGTGTTTAGTGCAGGGTCTCACTATGAAGCTCTGACTTGTAGTGATCCTCCTGTTTGTGTTCAGCCTCCCCAGTGCTGGAATTACAGGTGTGCACCACCATGCCCGGTCTTGGTGGCCAGCTCAGCACACCCAGGCACAGGACCAGTGTGGTATGTGTTGCTGGGGATCAAGTCCTAGTCCCTGCACTTGGCTAAGCAGGTGCTTAGTCTTGCTGGCCTGAAAGAGACCATTTTTTTTCTGTACTTTTTAGGGAAGGGTCCATGGGGTGTTCAGGGTTTCACTACTAGATCGAACTCATAGTGATTTGCCTGTTTACAGCCTCCCAAAGAGTTGGGTGGCCCAGGGGATCAAATCCCTGGCCCCTGTACCTTCTTGCAGGCACTTTAATCTGCTGAGCTATTTGACTGGCCCTCGAGGCCATTTTATAAGAAAGAATAGAAAGAATACAAAAGTTTTAAATGTGAAAATGACACCACCTTTGTGGACAGAATTTCTCTGAGAAATGTGTGCATCAGTACAAGATAAAGGAGATACTTGTTTGGTAGTTATAAGGAGATATGAGAAAGATAGTGGATGCTCTAGTAATTTACTTCTTAACAATGCCTATGTGGGATGAAGGTAGGAAATAAAGCCAGAGTAGCGAAAGCAATAAAAGAATAGTCTGAAGAGGCTGATTGTTTAGTGAATAAAGCAGTTCTACCTTCTGGTTTTTGTGGAGGTATGGCTATTTCTGATAACTGAAAAGGGTTAGTTACCTGGTAGGTAGTTGGTACCTTTGAGGCATGGGTTTGCAGTCAGTGAGTGAGGCAATGAGTGGTTTCTTGAAGTCTTCATGACCAAGTAGGTGGCATGCCTGAGGGAGTCAAGAATCATAAACTCAACACTGAATTCATATCTAGATCTTGGCTGTGGGTCACCATCATCTGGGACGAGTTGTCCTGAATGGACACTGAGCCAGGGCCTGGCAGACATAGATATTTTTATTAGTGATGTAGAATATGAAGTCTATGAGCTGTACCAGCTTATTCACTGAAAGGTAACTGATTTGGAGCCTTTTGTTGCTAATACTATCCTAGGGCTGGTAGTATGGATTACAGTGAACAAATAAAATCTCTACTCTTATTAAACTTCCACTGTCCAAGGCACATTGTGGACCTCTGGGATCATGATTATTGTGGGCACGATCCTGCTTCCCTTACCTCTCTATTGCCTTGTCCTGCACTCTATCCTTGCACCCTTCCCTTTAGTGCTCTCAGCAAGAACCCTTGGGCAGATGATCACTTGTCAGAGCCAACATGGCAGGTCCTAAGTTCTTTTGAATAAAACCCCTTTCAAAATATCTCTATGCTTATAATTTCTAGATAATCTGTTTCCTCTGTTTTCCTTCTAAAAATTTCCAGGATTGAAATTAGAGAGAATGTTAGTGCAGAATGACTTTATGTTATGTGTTTAGGAACTTAGTCTACTGTTTTACTACAAAAAATTCCTAAGACTGGGAAACTTATAAAGAATAGAAGTTTATTGTCTAACAGTTATGGCTGTTGAGCCAGAGGGAAGGCTGGGATGTCCAGGAGCATGGAACTAGCATTTGCTCAGTGTCTGGTGGGGACTTCTTGTTTCATGCTAGAGGGCATCAGGTGGCAACACAGAGCAGCGTGCAAGATTGGTTTGTTTGTTTGTTTGTTTGTTTTTTTCTCATAAACAGCCATTCGTACAATCATGGGGACCAATCATTGTGACTCATTGAATCCTAATTATTCTCCTAAGTTTTGTTCACATATGAATTTCTACATTATTTCTTATACTTTCAAACCAAAATGGTGTAAATCTCAATTCTTTTTGTTATTTTTGTTTTTGTTTGAGGTAGAATCTCATTATATTGCCTGAGTTAACCTTGAACTCCTTGATTGAAAGGGTTTAAACTGTTATTAGACAGAACCTAAACTTATTTGCAAGAGGTAGGGAAAGAAAGATTGCATACTTTACCTTTCTGTGCCCACTCTTCTTTTTTTCCTGATCTGCACAAGAATATTGGCCAGACAACACTGAATAAACAGTTGAAATGGAGAAAGTACTTTCTTTTGTGTTTTCTTTACAGTAAAAATTCCCAAGTTAGGTAAATCTGTAGTACATGTGTTTATATGAGTTCAAATCAGAAATAATTCTTGGTGTAAGAGTAGCAATAACAGCCTTCATAATTATATAGCACTTTTAAAACTGTTTTGCTTTGTTGGCTTTGCCTGGGCCTGAAATTTTGACATCCTTCTATGGAAAGGTTTAAAATATGACAGTCTTTTGGTACAGAAACTAAATAACTTCATGTCCACTGATACTATAATGACTGATAATCCTGAGTGTTTCACTAGACTGATTTTTCATACTTAATGAAGCAGCTGGATGAATTTTGAGGCTCAGAAAGATGTCTTGACTTGAATGACTATATATTTGGACATTATTACTTTTTCATTTCCCATATGAAAACTGTGGTTTTGAAGAAAGTGGAGAATGGAATACCATGGAAGAAGAAGGAAAGTCTTGGATCGGGGAAAACTTCATGTGGCCTATTTGGGGCTGCTACCTTCTACCCCTTCTCTGAGTTATGTTCAGTATCTGAGGAAATATCTCACTGTCACTGTTGTCATGTCGATTAACATGAAAATTATTTTCTTTACAAGTTTCATTTCACATTTTGTAGCACAAGTATCCTGAGACACATGTTGCACTCTTTTGGCTGTATCATTGAACATTTAATGGAGTGTCATGTGGCACTCCATGTTTTAAATGGAGCCTCAATTGTGCCTTGATCTAAAATATCTTGGAGATTTATTTTGATTGATTCATTCATTTAGCATTTATCTAATCCTAACTGTACCAGGACTCAAAATAGATATTGGATAGAAATGTGAAGCTTCTGTTTAAAGTGAGATTTTGGGGCTGGAGGGGTAGCTTAGTGTTGTATCTGCTTGTGTGCTAGGCCCTGGGTTCCATCTCCAGTACCCCAGTATAAATAAATCAGGTGAATTTCTTTCCTTGGCTATGAGCTACTTAATCAGTAATGATAATGTGCCTATTTCTTTTTCTGATAATCTAGTTGGTTTTCATAATAAGTATTCAATCAATAAATGTTTATTTAAGGGTAATATGAAATTCTGGTCATAATTCAGCAGATATGTGCTACTTTAATTACAGACATTTAAACCAAATTTCTGAGTAACATTTCCTGCAGGAATGGGAATCTAAAACCTCTGGTAAAGTTTTATTTTATTTTATTTATTTTGTGGTACTGTGGATTGAACTCAGGACCTGTGTTTGCTACGCAGGCACTGCTGAACTAAGTCCCTGGCCCTGGTA
Source organism: Capromys pilorides (assembly GCA_004027915.1). Classification (NCBI taxonomy): domain Eukaryota; kingdom Metazoa; phylum Chordata; class Mammalia; order Rodentia; family Capromyidae; genus Capromys; species Capromys pilorides. The sequence goes on from PVKN010021637.1 coordinate 3,734, forward strand.
GAATTTTTTGTGAAAGAAATTCCAGGGAAAAGTTGCTTGGTTTGGAAAAACACAGGTCCCTGACAGAATTGACAGATGGTTGGATATCAAGAAATTAGCTATGGATGGTTGCCAGTGCAGTTAGAATGGTGAAGCAAAATTACTCCAATGAAGGTTTTAACATTTTCATCTTTTAAGGTAATATGGTATTTGAGAAAGCCCAGAGTTGTTTTAGGTGAGGTGTGTGTAATTGTGTGTAAGGGAAGAGATGGTAGGAATTGGATGGGAAATGTTTTTAGCCTTGTTACTCTTCATAGTGTTAAAGTCATAAGCAGAATCAATAATGTTGTAATTTTGCCTATGAGTGTACATGGGCTTGACATGAGTTGCATGAACTAGGTGAAAAATTTGAGGTCTTTGTTTCCTGAGGAAGCGCATCTGATGGTCTTTCTTTGGTGGCAGAACAGTCTCACATTCATCCAATTTGAGGTTATTTTTCAAAGATATTAAAGAATAATTTCTTAGATGTAGATGATGAGAATAGACCTTCTGAAGTTTCTGAATTGTTAGTCTGTTGCAGTGCACTGTGTTGAGTATCATGAGAACCCAGATAACAAGGTATCTAATTAGCCGTTATATGACATAAGGAGAACTTTAAGCTTTATGAACTTCAAATTCCATTTTTAAAATCAGAAATTGGAGTACTAATGTTTTGCTTAGCTTCTTACCCATAGCACATATTAGCCTGGCTGAACAGCATTTTGCACATCATCCCAGTGCCTCCTACCATTGTGTTCTAAAGCTTTCCTCATTTCTTGGATCCTATTTCTAAGGATCCCCACATTCCCTCCAGTTCTAGTTATTTGTGATATAGTCTGGTAAATAGTATCCCTAAGAAGTGTTGCTACCAATAGTACTAAAGCTCTTGACAGTCTCATTCATGCTCAATTTAAAAAAAAAAAATCCTTTTTTTTTTTTTTTTTAAAGAAAACATTTGAAGTCTCCCTGGAAGTGTTTATCCATTCAAGCTGAAAGATGTACCGTTGGTGTTGTGTTGTGTCTGGTTCTGGAGAGCTTTTGTAGCAGGTTTATATCTAAATGTCCTGTTTGTTTGTGTTTTCTTTAGACTGAAATTAATGGAGAGTTTTCTTGCAGACAGTGAAGACTGTTAATACGGGTTTGTCCCCTGTGGTGCGTTTTATAACACCTTAAAAAGAAGAAAAAAGTGAAAGATTATTACTATTTTTTTAAGCTCAATGCTTTCATCTCTATCACTAAACAAGGGAACTTGGGGGAAAAACAAAAGACAGAGCATCCTCTGTGCACTTTGCTTTTCATCCTCTCACCTCTTTTGACCAGAGCAATGTGAAGTTAGATATAAGTTATATATAACTAAAAAAAAAAAAAAAAGAGTTATGTATAACTAGGGCTGGCCAAATAGCTCAGTGGATTAAAGTGCCTGCAAGCAGGTGCGGGGGCTGGGGTTTGATGCTGGGGCCTGCTGTGCTGGACTTACCCCTGGGTGCGCTGAGACAGCAATTGAGACTGGGCATGGAGGCTCCTGTCTGTAATCCCAGCTGCTTGGGACACTATAAACAGGCAGATGACTATGAGTCCTATCTAGTAGTGAAACTCTAAACACCCTGTAGACCCTTCCCTAAAACACACACACATAAAAAGTTATATATAACTGAAAGTGACTTTTGACTTACTTTTTACTTGAGCAAGGAGTTGCTTTTGCTTACTGGCATTTTGTTAAGAAACTTGTAAAAAAGGCTACCTGAATGTCTAAATATATTAGGCCATTAAAAAAGATATTTATGTAAGATTATAGTCAGTGTCTTTCACAGCCCGTTTCTGTAATGCTATAATGTCTTCATTTCTTTCCTCCTCACACTCAATCTTCTGATGCCATAAGTATCAATAATTGGTTTTGAGAGCCTTTATTAAATTAGGACTTTGTGGGAATAGATCATTAACTTGAATATTGATTAATTTCATAGAAATACACTAGTAAGCTCTTAATTAAGATTTATTGGCATTGGAAGTGTAGCTCAGTGGTACAGTTTGCCTAGCATTCTTGATGCCCTGTATTTAATGCCCAGGACTAGAAAACAAACAAATGAACACAAAAATGCCCTAAGGCTTAGTTTTTATAAAGATGAAATTGAAAATGTTTTTTCAAGTCAACATTCTGTCTCCTACGGTTTTGTAACTCATCTTTTAGCTGTTGGGCATTGACTTTAGTTGTGTTTCACAATGTCTGAGTTCCAAATTCCATAACCACTAATTCTGAACAGATTTGTTCTTAATGATCTTCTTTGTTTCTTTTTCCCCTATTATCTTTAGTGAAGAAGTTTTATGTTTCCTGTGTTGGCCTGAATTATTTCTGCTTGTCCTCTTTTAGGAGATCTGATGAATTTAACTTTTTCCGTCATAACTTTTTCTGAGTTCAGGTTGTAAGTATTCCTGAGGAATTAAGTGAATATTGATATAGGTACTTTTATTCTGTAGAAGTCCTCTTCCACCTGTGTGTGTGTGTGTGTGTGTGTGTGTGTGTGTGTGACTGCATTATTTGTGTGTCAAAGTGGGTGGACAGTTGCTTTTAAGATTCTTGATTGCATTTTATTTCTGGTAAAGAAATGTTGTATGGCAGAATTATGTATTTCCTTAGGAACTTTTGTATTGGCACTTTGTGCTGCACAGAGTAAATACTTTTATAACTTGGTTTTGGAATTTAATCATTTATGATAGAATTTTTGTGGGAAAACGAGATTACAAATTCCAAGCAATTTATTTATAAATACACTTTTGAAACCTAAACCACACTAAATTGGTGACTGCTTAAATAGTCCATGAAGGCCAGGATGTTGTTTTGGTTCTTCTTAGTTTGCCCTAGTTTTGGTTCTCATGAAAGCCTGAAGCAAGGATTTGGGTACAGTTAGTTTATTTCGAAGTGATCTAGGGAAGTAGAGCCAAAGGAGAGGAGAGACAGGAAAAGAAGGTTTTATAAAGGTTATCAGAGTGTGTGATAAAGGTTAATGCTAGAGGCAATCTGATTGTCCCCCAATTTTCCTTTCAAAATATAGGAGCTAGATCATTTCCACAGTCTCTTCTGTAACCCTCAGTCAAAGCTGTGTGCTAGGATATTCCTGCTCCCACACTTTGTGACTGTACTGGCCTTTAGGCTGAGTTGGCACCATGCTTTAGAGAATGCTATAGGGGAAAACAGATTCTTATGCTGCCCATGCAGTCAGCTACCGTGTTTTCCTCCAAATAAGACTGTTAGTCTAGACAGATAGATATTCAAAGATGCAGAATTTGGAGCCTGAGATCTTTAATGGATGACCTGGAAATTATTTACTAAAAATATAGAGATTTCCTCCATGCAGTGGATGGATGAGTGTATCTCAGGGGTGGAAGAAAGAGCAGTATATGCCATCTAGTTCTGTAACTTCTGTAAGTTCTGTAAACTTTGCTAGCAGACATTTAATGTCTGAAAGATTTTTCAGTGACTCAGTATCAATGTATGAAATTACTTTGGCTATGAGCTTTTGAATTTTAAGTCTTTTTTTTTTAATGATTAGTTAAGCCTGTTTGCTTTAACTTTTCCTTGTAAGCCTTAGGCATTTTAAAATGGAGTAAGTCTGATATATTCTATATAACAATATATTACATGTTTTCGCTAAAGTAAAGAAGTCTAATGTCTCTTTAGCAATGCCTCAGATATTTGGAAATAGCTATCTTGTATTCTTTTTTTTTATGGAACCAGGGATTGAACTCAGGCCCTTGTACTTCCCAGGCAAGCACTTATTCTACTGAGCTATCTCCCTTGCCCCAGCTGTCTTATATTCTAAGTTTCTCTTTTAGGACAATATTCCTAGACCTAAAAGCACTAGAGAATTTTCTGTCTTTCTTCTCAGCAGCTCAGGGAGACAGTGATTCTCTGCAATCTCTCTTTATTGCTAATTCCAGCTCTTGGAATATTCTTGCATATCTCTGAGTTTGCTATGTGGTATTTGATGGATTTTTAATTTCCATCTTTTAGTTGTAATAATATATTTAGAAGTGAACACTAGGTCTTACATCTTTATTATTCTTAATACTTAATCTTTGATATAATTTCCTATCCACAGTGAGTGGATGGACTCTTCAGGGCTGTTACAATGTCTGCCTGTTCACTCATCATATCTGGCACATAGGTAATAAATAGTATGCAGTATGTATATACATGTACACATGAAATGTATAGTAAATGTTTATACACATACATGTTATACTATTTATATTCAGATCATAATTCAGTGTTTAACCTATTTTCTGATTATCAATTTTTAAGAGCTATATAACTTTCTACTCCAAAAAATAATGACTGCTAGTTTTTTAGCACTATTTGGCTTTCTGCCTTCTCCATAGCTAGGAGAATTGTTGGTGTGGTTAGGAAAAAAGCATGATGCTAAAATGTGACCTGAGAGCCTTTTTTTCTTGCTATATAGTTCACTTCGAACTCTCTATATAGCACAGTTAGTCTTGAACTTGTGGTGATCCTCCTCAGCCTTGAGCTTCTAGGAATGATGGGATTGCAGGTGTGCACCACCATGCCTGGCAAGAGCCATCTTTTGCAATGGAGTGTGGAAAGGTGTTTTCTGTGAGTAAAATATGTGGCTTTCAGGGGTAGCCTCATGAAGAGCAGAAGCACTGACTGGGAAGGCTGCTTTGTGGTTTCTGATACTTCAGTAAAGCCACGTTATGTGATCTGTGGGCTGGTTCTTTCTATGGACCAACCATTGATCTATCTCTTGGACGAGGTTGATTCACAGACTTTGTCATCTTTTTCTCTGTTGTAATACCTTTTGAAAGGAGAACAATGAATAATAACATCCTACACATTTACAGAAATTCAGTTTTGCTTTCATTTTTGCTATCTTATTTTATGGAACTATAGAACTCTTTCTTAGAAAGGAATGGAATCCTAACGGCCAACCTACCTGGAATGTGTTAATCTTTCCTACTATGCCTTGACTTGACAATCATCAGGGTTGAGGAACCTCAGACTTTGCTTTTGGACAACTCTAAACCTTGCTAGAACCCAGCAGTTTACCCTTCTGTAGTACAGAGTGTCTTCTTTGTTTTAGTGATTTAAAGATATGAAAGGGGCAAGAAAGATGAATAATAACACTCTCCCTTTTCACATTGCACACAGGTTAAATAGCGAACCATTGTTGGATGTCTGCTGGGTATTGCAGAAAGAATTATGACTGCTCTTGGCCTCACAGAGCTGATGATATAGATGGAGTCAGTCTCTATTCCTCTGCATCTGTTATACTCACTTGCTGCTGCAATTCGTGAATCCCAAGTATGTGATGAACAAAAAGGAGAATTCTGTGCCAGCTGCAGTGGGTAGGGCAGACTCTGAGTTTACCTTTAAGAAGTGGCCAGAATTCCTATGTTTGTGTGACTTTTAGTTGCTACTAGGTCCAAAGTTCAAAAACTACCTATAATCTTCTTGATAAGCTAATCAATTAGTTAAAACTAACCTATTTGATTAAAGAACCTATTTGTACTAGACAAAACAGATAATGTCTTCATAATGACTCATATCTAGAATATAGTATTTTACTAAGCCAAATATTAAATAATTGAAACTTACCCTTTTAAGTACTGTAGCAATTTTGAAAAATGGCTATTCTAGTCCAGCATGGTGATGCATGCCTATAATTTCAGTATTTTGGGAGGATGAGACAACAGAATTCCAAATTTGAGCCCATCTTGGGCCCCTGGAGACTTAGAGAGATCCTATCTTCAGGAGAAAAAAAAGAAGAATTAAAATTGGGGCTGGTGTTGTAGCTCAGTGTAAAGGCTATGGATTCACTCCCCAGTATCACAAAACAAAATAAGCAAACTAGCCATGCTGGTGGTGTAGCTCAGTAGTAGAACATGTGCTTAATGTACATGAGGTTCTGGGTTCATACATAAATGGCCAGAAGTTCTCCTGCCATTGACAGGAAGGATCTGTATTCCCTCCTGTTCTATACGAGTTGGCTTTTCACTGCTAAACCAGTGGTGGTGAACTTATGGTACACGTGCTGCAGTGGGCATGCAGAGCCCTCTCTGTCAGCACGGGAGTCCTAGCCCTAGTCAAGGTTTGACAAATTATCAGCATGCATACAACATTAATTGTGCAAAAGCTTGCCAAATGCAAACTTTGATTTTAGTACACAGTGAGAGATAGGGATCTGGTTTTAATTTTCTTTCTTTCTTTCTTTCTTTCTTTCTTTCTTTCTTTCTTTCTTTCTAATGTATTTGGTTGTTACAGGGTCTCACTATGCAGCTCAGACTCATAGTGATCCTCCTGCTTTCAGCTCCCCAGAGCTGGAATTATAGGTGTGTGCCATAACACCCAGTCTCTGACAGGCTCAGCCTGCCCTGGGGGTAGGGTTGGCACAGCATGTGGTGCCAGGAATCAAACCACAGTTAGTGCACTTGTCTAAGTAGGTGCCTTAGTCCTCTGAGCTATCTCACTAGCCCTCTGATTTTAATTTTCTACATGTGGGTCTTTGGTTTTTCCAGCACCATTTATTAAAGAGACTGCCCTTTATCCAGCATATGTTTTGGCCCCTTGGTCAAAAATCAGATGACTCTGGGTGCTTCAATTCAGCAATTCTTAACTCAGTTATTCTAATTTGTGTTTAGTCTAAAACATAAAGTAAACCTCATACACTGACTTCTGGTGGAGTTTAGTGATAAATGGCAAGGTTCAGATTGACCAACCAAAACCAGTCTGTTTGTATTTGTTCTGAGTTATAACATCTTCATTAGTACATCCTAATTTACTTCTGTCTTAAGATATAATCAACACCAGGAAACATGAAGGCTTTTCTCAGAGTCGTATTTCCACTTTATTAAATTTTATTTGCTCTATGTTTTTAAAAATTAAATCTGTTTTTCAGTATGATGCTAATGTTAGAAAGGTTCCCTTGGAGATATATATATATATATATATATATATATATATATATATATATATCATGATATTGTACCAGTTTACTTACCATCAACAATGTTTTAAGTGTCCCCATCCCCACACACTCTTGTAGGCATTCCAGTTTAACAGAATTCTTAGAAAGTTATGTTCCTATTTAGTTCATTAAAATATGCAACCTAAACAAATATCAAAACTATGTAGCAAGATTAAAGATGATATATTTCTTATTATAAAAGTGTTGCTTTATTGTAGGATGATTTTGGAGGTGGGAATGGACAGTGATGTGCTGGCTTTTGGGGGGTGTTACTCCATGTGGGGTTTCTAAAATGATAGACCATAGATCAATATTCCTTAATCCTGATCCCAACAATTTCAGGGATTTGTATGACTTTTGGAAGAGGAAGAGAAAGTGAGTAACTGAAAATTTCTACTCTCAAGAGGAAAAGTTCTAAAAAAAAAAAAAAAAAAGAGGAAAAATTCTGCATTTTCAGTTGTAAAACTTTGAAGGCTTTAGAGCTCTGGAGCTTTATGTCTTGTTCACAGAAATGTCACAAATGAGTTTGTTGATTAATGGAGAAGAATCAAGCATTTTAAAAAATATTGTGTTGCGTATCCTTTCGACTGTGTCACAGTATATGTAAGTCTTATGATCCTGAGACTTAACTGAGCTAGTTGATAGCAAGGGGAATGGGCTTTACCTGATAGGTTTAGAATTGTCCAACTTTATAGGCCCGGGCCTGTGCAGGTGGTCAGGCATCTTTCAAGCACATAGCTTCCTGGTAGCTGATCAGTACTGAGATTTTCTGCCTTCTAATTTTAACACTGATTTTCTTTCTTTCCTGAATATTCTTCATGGTTTGACTTCCTTTATTAACTTTTCCTCTTTATTTCTCTTAAGTCTTGGGCTTTCCAGTATTCTGACCTTTTTTCTTCTTGATAAGTAGTAGTAGTTTTGTGCCACCTAATCATTCCTATAACTGCATCTGCTATCTCTACTGAGGATTCTTTAGTCTTTGTTTGTCATTGAGCTCTTCCTCTTAAGTTGTATTTCTTATTTGTTCTTATTTTCTCAACCTTGATTAATCACTCATTTACTATGGTAAGTACTTCTGCCTTCCATTATACACTGTTTCCTTAATAACAGAATCCTTTTTCTTTTTTTCTGCTTTTATTTTGGGCACATTTTTTCAAAGAAACACAAAAGCAACACTTCATCTAATGGCTTGTGTCTAGATGTCCCCCAAAGCCTCATGTCATGGAGGAGGTGCTTTTCAGAGAGGCTCTATCTAAAGTATCTGATAATGGGAGTTAAGTATATGATGCTTGGATCCGAAGTGTATGGTTGGTCCACTGATAGGTTTGACATAGTTCTGGATGTGGGTAATGGGAAGACCCACCTGAGTGTGAATGTTACCTGCTTTAAGGGCATATAGCCAGGATAAAATATAAGGGACAAGAAGAGGGTTACTGTCACCCCTTGCTGCTTCACTGCTTTGCTGTTTGCTTCCTTCTGCTTTCCTGCTCTCTGCCTATCCTGTTGCCCCTCTGCCTTGGAGCAGCTGATTATGGGTTCAAATCTCTAAAAATGGTGAGCTGAAATAAACTTTTCCTCCTTTAATTTTTGAGTGCTTGTTATTATTATTATTTTTTTCCAATGAGAAAAGTAACTAAGATACCTCATTATTCAGGTTTCTATAGGTAAGCATGTCTGTGTGACTAAACTGTGGCTTGTGTATGTGATTTAGAGTATCACAAGAAAGTATTCCAGGAAAGCTGTTATGAAGAAACATATTCAGCTGAGAGGGAGGCCTTGTTGCTTATTAATTATTTCCTTCTGGCCTTAAAATGCAAATGATGATCAAAGTTTTAGGGGTCATCTTGAACCCTCTGGTGCAGGTGGAAATGGGATCCAGTGGACCCTTTATGAACAATTATTTGCCATATCAGTTTTGGAATGTCTACTTCTGGATTTTTGTATGGCAAATATCTTGGTTTAGACTGTTCTAAAAACCTTAAACTGTGTAGTTTATAAACAATTGAAGTTTATTGCCATTATTCCTGAAAGTCCACGATCAAGGTATGGTAGATTTTGTGTTTGGTGAATGATATCTGCTTCGTAGGTGGTGCTTTCTGCATGTCTTCATGTGGCAGAAAGATGAGCCAACATACTGGGGCCTCCTTTTATAGGTGCATTACTCTTTTTAACAAGGGGATCACCCATAACCCCATTTCCTCCCAAAATGCCCTACTTTCTAATACCATCACATTGATGTTAAGTTTCAGCATGAATTTTGGAGGGACCTAGACATTAGGACTACAGTGACATGTAAGCTCTTATTTATTTAGGCTATTTGGGGGCAGTGAGTATTTCCGTTAATTGGCAGCTAAATGTTATTTTCTAACAAATGTTTCTCTTGTTACCCAAGCAGAGCATAATTTCATAGTTTTCCTCCCTCTTCCTCACTGGTCATGTCCTAATTCTTGGAACTTGAAAGCAATATTTTAGAAATGTTTCTTGATCTTACAAACATAATATAAAACTCAAACAGGACTGTGCATTCTACATCCACAGATTCGTTCAAATTCAATATTTTGACTATCCAAATATGGATAATGTAAAATAGAAACTTGTATTTTATTGAGAATATCACATGAAGCAACTGGTTTAGAGAATAATTTAGCAATAAGTAGCTAGGTTTAAGATATTTCATACTCAAAACTGTAAATCTACAGTTCTATTTACAGATATGGAAAAGGTGTCATATGCATGTGTTGGGAAGTGTAAGTACTTAGTTCACTGCTATGTTGTTTGTCCGAGCAGAAATTGGAAGCAACTGAAATATTCATGAAAAATATTTGTGAATAATTGTGATATTCAGTCTACTGGGTTCTGCAGAAGAATGAACCATTCACAATACACAAAATAAGTGCATGTATGTACTGGTATATTTTGGAATAGTCTCTATAGCTTTATAATTTTACTCAGTAAACTATAGTGTAGTTAATTTTATTGTGTCCAATGTTAATTATCCATTTTTGGCTGTAGTTATCTGTAGGATTTTACCTCTTTGTACTGGCAAGATAGTACAGCAGACTAAAGTGCCTGCTTAGGCCAGCACAAGTACTATGGTTCGATTCCTGGCACCACGTGCTATGCCAGCCCCACCTCTAGGGTGGGGCTGAGCTAGCCAGAGTCCAGCTATAGTGGTGCATGCCTGTAATCCCAGTGCTGGGGAGGCTGAAGCAGGAGGATCACCATTAGTCTGAACTATGCAGTAAGAAACTGCTACAACGAAATACACTTAAAAGAAAAGTTTTTACCTCTTTGGTGGGTCCTAGGTAAAGGATATATTGATTGCTCTGCACCATTTTCACAATTTCTCATAAATCTATAATTATTTTTAAATTTTAAAAAACTTCCCTTGTGCCTGCTTTATAGCTTTAGTAGATATAGATTATTATAACATGAGTTATTTAACCACTTTTCCATTCATTTAGGTGTTTTCCAGTCAGTTTTTCTCTGGCTAAACCATTTACTAGTCACCAGCCTTGCATATATTTTCAAAAGGTGTCTTAAAGACAAAGCCACCACAAGGTTCTTACATTTATATTGGCTGTATAAAGTTAAAAAAAATTTTTTTTTAATTATGGCTGGCTCAGCCTGCCTTGGGGATGGGGCTGGTGCAGCATGTGGTGGTAGGGATCGAACTGCCATCCTTGCAGTTGCCTAAGCTTGCCTAAGCAGGCCCTTTAGACCCCTGAACCATCTCGCCAGCCCCTGGATGTATACAGTTTTGAAGATCATGTATTATATAAAACGAGACAAAGTGTACAGTAGGGCTCCTCAAAGTCTCCCCCAAAAGACAGAACTTCAGAGAAATTGTCCTATCTAACTTGTATCTGCTTATTGTTAAAAATCTACTAGTGCTGAACCCTGAGCCAAGGAACAGAAGACAAAGGAGAGGTGGCCACATTACAACCTTGCTCATTTCATTGCTTCTTGAGTGAAATGTATTTCGAAAAGAATTAGAGAAAGGTAAGTGGCATAGCAAATTCAGATTTAAGGTCTTTATTTGCAGACATAACCACTTGGGTGATGGTTCTAAGTTTCTGTGGTAGTAGTCATCCCAATTTCTAGTTTGACCTTGAGAAGACCAGCATGGGAACATGCTGACACCATATTGTGCTTCATGCTACTCCTCAGTAGTTGGGGCCCAAAGATAGGTGTGACTGGATAAAACAGGCATTATGTGAGAATTGCTTCCCATTTGGGCATAAAAGGATATGAGTACAAAAGCACTCAGAAAATTTCTAGCAGTTGATGAAGGTATTTTGTTGATAAGTGCTATGTTTACTTATATTCGTTTACTGAAGATTATGATGGGTACAAGGGATTCAATTATTTGTTATTAAAGCTTATTACACTCAGAAACATGAAAGGATTATAATGAAAAGATTATTGCTTCTCACAATCCAGCAAAAGAGACTTACACTTGTCAATAAGATCAGTGTTGAGCATGCTGTGTTTATATGGGCAGTTTTTAAATAAGAGTTTATTGAAATCATTGATGCTGGCATTTTTCAAATGAGGCCTATATTACAGTGATGAGATTTAAGTTTTCAAATAAAAACTGCTCTTTATGGCCTTATTTTCCATTATATCCAAGTAGTACATCTTGATTCCAGCTGAGAAAATTAACTGTCAGATTCACACTTGAGACTTGTTACACACAAGCGCTAATCTCTGCTAAGCACCACTG
>PVKN010021638.1:0-15460 GCA_004027915.1 Capromys pilorides
GTGTGGAAACACCAGGGAAGGCGGCTGGGCTGTGAGCAGTTTGTCTTAGCAAAATAAACACAGACTGCTCTGTGAGAAAGACAACGGCAGACAATAAGCCACATTACTGCTGCCGGTGGCGTGCGGTAAGACTAAATATTTACTTTAAAACAATACCAGATTTGGCAGCTTCTAGGAGGAGCAACGCTCTTTGGGACTGATACATGAGATCTCGCTGTGGTTCTGGAGCAGAGTGTAGAGCTCCATGAGGCCCAGGTGGGACCGGGATGGGGGCGCCTAACCCTAGCAAGCTGATGACCACTTGTTGATTAGCAAGGGCTGCAACTGGTACCCGTTTCTAACTAGCAGCTGCCCAGAACTGCCAAAACTTGTATGTTTGGATCACACCCAGCAGACCCCAGCTATTGGGTCTGTTGTTGGGCTCTGGGTTGAAAAGCACACATTGCGTTAATTCAGATGATCAACCTACCCCCTAGACCACTTCTGCTATTTTTTAAAAAAGATCTAAGCCTCAGAATTCGGTTCTCACTTGCATTTTGGATGTCCTGCTGATAGCAGCTTTCCTGGTTGCAGAAGAATTCAAGAAATACAAGATCACGAGACACAGCAATTTACTGTTAGGGTTGGAGTGGGAGAATCAGTGAAAGGTTTCCAGAAATGCCAGACAGCCTAGGCTGGGACATGGCTTCCTTGAGTAGATTCAGGCTGGAGCTGGGAATCCCCAGGGCAAAAGCTCCAGGTAAATGACTGCTCTGGAGCACTGGCAGTGTCCTGGTCAAAGCAAGATGCCTTTTGAAGTTGCATTCCATTTTAATACTGCTGCAGGCTCCCACCTGGTAGCTCCCTACAGGCTGCAGCACATCTGTCTGAGGTCTTGGGCAGGGCTGAGAACTTGTGGGCAAGAAGCCCTGACTCACAGGCCTCTGGGCGCCTTTTTAAGACTGCGGGCTCTGCCTTTCTGAGCACCAGGTCCTGGCTCTGTAGCAGAGCACTGCTTCTGGCTATAGCGATGGGGTGGGCAAGCCCTGCCCTGGTCTGTCTGCTGATCTCACCACTGCCTGAAAACTCACGCTAGGGCGGGGCTCTCCTAACAGGTGACGGACTCTGTGCTCTGCCGTTGTCCTTCAGTGCCTTGTTCCTCTCCACCTCTTCTTCTTTTCCACCCCTGCCTCTCTCTCCCACCTTCAAGCCGCACATTCTAATCACAGTCCAGAATGCACCAAGAGCTTTCGGTGCACACGGGTCCTTCTCTCTGGCTGGAATGCATCCCCCCACGCCCCACAAGACACATCCATCAGGTGTCACCACTCTGGCAAGTCCTGCCTGGCCCTCCACAAAGACCAAGAGAGGTGTGCTCCTCCTCATGTTTTCGCAGCCTCCTCTCCTTATCTTTGCCATAAGCATGTTACAGGACAATTATTTGTTTTGTTTCCCAGTTGTCTCAGAGGCGGAACGCTGAGATAACAGCGACTGTGCTGGCTGAACTCACAGCGCCCGGGGCACAGCTGGCACTCAGAACCCTTGTGGAGCTGAATGCCGGCTGGCAATATCACATGAACATGTAATCGTGCATATTATAATTACAAAGCAGCTTGGCTATTTGTTCCGAGCCCTAAATTTCATGTTTTCCTCTTTTATATTTTTGTTTTGGGTTTGCCCTTAAGATCAAAATGTTCACAAAAGAGAAGGGAAAGGAAACTGGTGTTTTGGTGAGTACTTAACATGCCACCAGCACAGATCGCACGAGGCGAGGGTGAGCACAGGCCTGAAGGAATACGAGCAAGAAGGGTCAGTCGGGCTGCCCAGCGCTGCTCGCTGTGTTTGGGGTTGGGGCCCCCAAGGCAGGGCCGGAAGCAGGGGTGGCGGCCTCTGAGCTTACGTTTGCTGTCAGCTGTGTGGTCAGTGCCGAGACCTTCTCCTGGGAGGCATCCAGTTCCCGTCTCAACTTGCGGATCTAAAGAGGACAAGGCACAGGGTTACCTGCAGTGGGACTCTACTTCCAGGTTGTGCCGGGCGAGGTGTCAGGCAGTAGAGGAAAAAGAACTCCCACCAGCAAATTGCTGCTTACCTCCGACTGGCACTTCTCTTCTGGCTGTAAATAAATCATAAAGAAAATCAGACAAGTTTCGGGGCCAGGAGCAGCACAGCCTATGGGGAGCATCACATTTGGATGTTTAGAAGTCTGGTTTCTCTCCTGATATATCTCTGTGGGTAAACTGCTTCAGTAAAACTGGCCCACCGGAAAGGCCAAATACAACCAGCCTATTATTTTAAGGAATTAGATTGTGGGGAGCTGTGCCGCCTTCCCATTGAGATGGGAATAAGGTCAGGTGCTCAGGAGAGGTAAGTAACGGAAAGGACGCCAGCCAGAGTCAGCAAATAAAAACACAGGATGCTAAGGTTAAATAGCCGTTAAGAGTCTACCAATGTCCTGTGCAATGTTAGGGGCATTTGGACAGGAAAACTACATTGGTTTTGATCTGAACGTCACAGTTCAGAGGGTATCCTGACACTTATCTGACAATGCCATCTTCTAGGGGACCAGAAGGGCTGCTGCTTTGCTGCTCCTGCTCCATTCTCCACCTCCCTCTCACCTCTAGGCTGCTGCAGCAGGAGCTGAGAAGACAGGCCTCAAAGGGAGGGAGCTGGGAACCTCTGCTCAGCCAATTTTTGAGGCTAAATGGGACTTTCACTTTCCTGCCGGCCACCTCAACTTGCCCAATTACCAACGATCTCCTAAGGACTACGAGTGAATTCTGTGACACTCTTACTGCACAGCTTTCCATGCTGGCTCTGGGTAAATGGTGACACAGATAACTCTCAGCAGAGAATGAGGTCTCCCTTGTCCCACTGAGGAGCCCCCGTGTGCTAGGGGAACCTACTGTAGGAGGAACCTTTCTTTGCTTATTCTCCTGTTCACATGGGAGCCCATAAAGAAGAACCCATTCCTTTCTTGGAAATGTAAGTATTGTTGCCCTTCCCCACCACTCCACTTTCCCCAACGGTGGGAAGAACAACTTGGAAACCAGGGAGGGGAGTCAGCATTACTAAGGACGCTATGTTGTCTCTGGGTCTTTGGAGCAGCCTAGTCTAATTTTATTAGTAATAAACATAATTTTTAGAAATCAGCATCTGGCTCTAGTGTCTGTTCCTACTAGTTTTAAATACAAAGGAATATGATTCATTAGATCTATTTCTTTTGTGTGTGTTACTAGGGATTGAGCTCAAGGTCTTCACAATAAACGACATCTCTGTCCTTTTTTATTCTGCCATGGTCTTGCTAAGTCACCAAGTTGACCAGGTTGGGCTTAAATTTGCAATCCACTCACCTCGGCCTCCAGGAGTGCCAGGATTACAGGCAAGTGCCACTGCTAGGATCTGTGTCTAGATGTCCCCTCAGAGTCTCATGTGGCCACAGGTGGGGCTCTTTTAGAGGTAGCTGGATTTATTTTATTTTATTTTATTTTTTTGTGGAACCAGGGCTCGAATTCACGACCTTGCACTTTCCAGGCAGGCACTTGTGCTACAGAGCTGTCTCCCCAGCCCCTATGGTGGCTGGATTTAGAGTGTACGATGCTGAGATTGATTTATGATAGATTAGGGACACTAAGATTAAAGGTGTGAGTACCACCTGCCCTAACTAGCCAGGATAAGATACAAAAAATAAAAAGAGCCATGGTTGCTTTTCTACTTTATTTTTGGCGGAACCAGGGATTGAACTCAGGACTTTGCACTTGCCAGGCAGGCACTTGTGTCCCTGAGCTATCTCCCCAGCCCCTGCTTTCTACCTTCTGCCTGCCACAAACTGTTTCTCCTCTGCGACACCTGTCTGCTGTGCCACCCCGCCTTGAAGCCCACCGACCATGAGCCCAAACCCCTACAAACGCTGAGCAACACAAACCTCTCCTCTCTTAATGTGTGCGTGCTGGCTATTTGTTTTGGCACTGAGAAAAGCAACTACGTGAGTCACCGTGCCCAGCTTCGGGACCAAACCTGCTTGTAAGCACTTGCACTTCCAGGCCTCATCAGCCCTGGCTGCTGCCCATCACTGTGCCCACCTGTCTCGGGGCATGCACCGGTCTCTGTTCCCAGCAGCGGCAGGCAGAACCACATGCTCTCTGCTCCAAGCTCCCACTGCTCTTCTAAACACCAGCGGACCCTTCAAGGAGCTGCAGGCTCCAACCCATGAGCGGTTCCCCTGAGAACTCTACCCCCACTCAGGTTTGGGCCAGATGTGCCTGCACAAGGCTGTCTCCTCCCAGGGCAGGCCACGACTACCCACGGCATTCATTTAGCATCAGGGTGCCTTTTCTTTCATTTTTAATTAAAACTGCAGGCAACTTTCAGGCAGAATGACCATGTTTATTTAAATATCTAAGAATTATATAGATTTTAAGGAAAGACCTTACTATAAGGGTCTAATTAAGAGCCCCAAAGACTCCCAGCTATTAAGACTTTCATCTGTAGACCTTTTGGTATGAGGCTGTGGTGAACTCTGGGGACCTCCTCTTAGATAACAAACAAGAACAAGCTCAGCTCGACATCCACACAAAAGCCTGAGCACTGTTCCTGCATTTCAAGTTTCCAAGACACTACCAATACCTGAGGCCCACCTGCCACTGTTAAGGGGGTAGCAGAGTGTCTCCAGACTCCCAGTTTTTCTTGGATTTGGTAGACTACTCTGGTGTGGAAATAGTCATATATTAGTCCTGTTTTTTTTTTTTTTTTTTTTAGTCTAAAATAAGCAACCTTGGGCCGGTGAGATGGCTCAGTGGTCTAAAGCGCCTGCTTAGGAAAGCTTAGGCAACAGCAGGGACCACAGTTGGATCTCTGGCACCACATGCTGCACCAGACCCACCCCCAGGGCACGCGGAGCCGGCCATCATATTAAAAAAAAAAAAAAAGGAAATAAAATAAAATTAAATAAGCAACCTGGATTCTCAGAGGAGCCACACATAAGGGCCGGAAATGGGCAGCCTTGACCCTGGATTCACGGAAGAGTAGGGAGGTGCCAGGGAGCCGGCAAGGTCACCTTGTTCACTCCTGACACTGATGACAAAACAGACACTCATTTTGTCTCTAAGAAAATTGACTGGTCCAAAGTCAAGGTGATAATAAGCGAAGATGAGATTGTGGGCTCCTCTCACTGCCTATAAACTTGAAATTAAACAATGTTGTGGGGTTGGGGAGATAGCCCCGTCATCTAAGCACCTGCCTGGCAAGCAAGAGGACCTGCGTTCGATCCCTGGCACCGCATGTCATGCTGGTCCGCCCTGGGTGCGCCAAGCCGGCCACTGAAACCAGGTATGCTGGTACACGTCTGTAATCCCAGCACTGGGGAGGCTGAGATGTCTGAGCTCTGTAGTGAGACCCTATACCAAATAAATAAATAAATAATTTTTTTAAATTTAAAAAAATGTGCTGGCTGGGGAGATAGCTCCGTGGCACAAGTGCCTACCTGGCAAGTGCAAGGTCGCGAGTTCGAAAACCGGTCCCGCAAAAAAAAAAAAAAAAAAAAAAGTTACTTCTAAAAAAATGTTCTAATTAGTTTTTGGCACATGGAGTTAGGACAATTTCTTTTTTGAATGCATTTAGTACAGGGTCTACAGGGTCTCACTGTGTAGATCAGATGCCTAGTGATTCTCCTGTTTTCAGCCTCTGAAGCACTGGGCTTATAAGCACGTGCCACCATGTTCACTCTCAATTGCTGTCTCAGTGCGCCCAGGGGGCAGGGGGTGGCATGGCATGTGGGGGATCAAACCCTGGCCTGTGTGCTCTGCCTAAGCAGGCACTTTGGTCTCCTGAGCTACCTGGCCGGCCCTCGACAATTTCAAATTGTATAAAAGCACCGTCTTCATGAAACATGCCTGGAATGCAAACTCCCAGAAGATGGGGCTTTTACTGCAAGAGCTTCCGGACGCTGGCATGAAGTGAGCCCCAGAAGGGCATTGGTGGGTCGCTAGGTTTGATTATCCACAGCAGGACAGCGGTGCCCCTCCCTACCCCCACTGCCTCATGCATCCAGCCCCCTACATTTCAGCCCCTTGCTTGTGATAGGAGTGCTAGGGGTTCTGCTTGGGAAACATGGGGCACCATGGCTGCCCCGCACCAACCGTGAGAAACTAGAGTCCCACGTCCCTGGGTGCCCTCCAGCGCCTCCGGCTCTCTCTTTCAGCAGTAGGCGGCTTCCTCCCTAACCCACAACCTGAGGGCTTGGTCCAGAGCCTGGCACACACTGTGCCAACGAGAACTGTGGAAGAAGCCAGGGTAGGCCTGAGTGTACCAGCTGTGGCAGCCAAGTGTCAGAAAACCATTCCATAGGAAAGAATTTAATTTATCCTTATGCCTTCTCAGTAGAAAGTGGCTTCCTGAAGACCCAGTGACCAAATGACATCAGGCAGGGTGACCAGCTGAAGAGAGGAATTATGGAGCTCGAGAAGTGTGGTGGGGAGGAATAGAATAAGTTTCCAGTTCGTTCAAATCAGACTATGTCAGCCATCATTGTAGTCCGCCGACTTGAGGCCTACGAAACAACCAACAGTCGCCGGCCTCTTTAACTTAACTCTGGCATAGTCTTTTATTTTGAAGGGGCTACCCACAATCTGCACTGCTACAAAGTCCATAATCTTAGCATTATCAAATCTGAAATAATTATTATAAGATTTGTTTCCATGGAATGGGGGATTAAAGAATTAAGGTAATTGTTTTTCTGTAAGACTCCCCAAATTAATATGTTTAAAATAGTGCAGAGGTTTAAAAAGCAAGTATTATTGAACGAAGTCACTTTATTCTGAAGGTCCACTTTTTTTTTGTCTTTTGAGACAGGGTCTCACTATGCAGTTCAGGCAGGCCTTGAGCTCACTTTTGTAGCCCAGGCTGGTCTCGAACGCATACTGATCCTCCTGCCTCAGCCTCCCAAGTGCTGAGATCACAGATATGCGCCATGCAACTGGCTTGTTTTGTTTTTGTATTTTAGGGAAGGGTCTATAGGGTGTTCAGGGCCTCACTACTAGATTAGATTCATAGTGATCTGCCTGTGTTCAGCCCCCCAAGAGTTGGGATTATAGGCGCATCACCACACCCAGTCTCAGTTGCTGTCAGCATGCCTGGGGGCAGGGTCAGCATGGCAGGCCTGGGGATCAAACCCCTGGCCCCTGCCCTTGCTTGCAGGTGCTTTAATCTGCTGAGCTGTTTAGCCGGTCCTCCACATTGTTCATATACAGGTTCTGATAGCAAATCTCCCTCCGAGGACAGCCAGCATGGATCACTTGCCCTGAGTTATGCTATAGCTACTGCTCATATGCATTTGTAAAATTTCTCTCAAACCTATTTCTTAACCAACTATTACCAGGAATAAAAACAACAGTCCTTTTCCTCTAGGAGTTTATGTTGTAATGAAATGCAACCTTCAGAACACTGACTCCCTGTTACGACTCTAAGATGGGGCTGCTCTTCATTCTTTACTGTAAAGAAACTGAGGCAGACAGAAGGGTAAAGAACACCGTTCACGCACAACAGCAGGCGACCGGCGCCTGTCACACCTCGTAGCCCATTTCTGTAGAAGAACCCCGCCAACTTTAAAAAACAGCAGCCCGCTCCTGACCCATCCAGGCATTACGGCCTCTGCATGCTTGTGAGCCGCAGCTCTTGCCCCCCAGCCCCCGTCAGTGCGTTCCTTCACAGTGAATGTTCTCTCTGGAAAACTCGAATGTTTTGTCCTACATGGGGTGCACTGATTTGGCTCTACATTTGATAAAGGGTCGAGCACAGCCCCCCAGCCTTGATCTGTACTCACCGTAGAATAAATGGACGATGTGCTGGAGACTAAGGACAGCGAGGATCCGTGAACTATTGGAGGAAAACAAGAGAGGTGAGGTGTGCAGCTGGCTTCTAGGAATCACAAAAGGCACAGACAGGGCAGGAGGGAAGGGGCACTAGTGACACGGCCCGGCCCGGGACGGGCACCTCGCTTGACCCCTCCTTCTCAGATGGGCGCAGATCAGTGTCAACTAAGAGACAATTTCCGAAAGAACTCACTCATCCAGTCCTTCCCCATCTCCCTATAATCATCTAAATACACTTTTACTTCTCAACTATCAAAACAATATATGATCTTGGAACAAAATCAGTCAAGTACAAAGCAGCATTAAAAAGCACATTTACTGCTATAAGCTGCAGCAACTTACAATCCCAGTAACCAGAGGCAACCTCCCCGCATTCTAGTATGTGTTATTCTCCTCTTCCTGCTAATGGGCTTTTCTCTGAGACTGTGCTGCACGTATATTTTATCTCCCTGATACCATCAGTTGCTTGCAGATGCAGAAAAAGATGAGCTGGTCATTTTGAACCCAAGAGGCCGTTGGTCAACAGTAAATTCATCTTTAGACCAGGTAGCAGAATGTTAGTTTTACAAACCTCTCCCCTGAAATAAAGATTTTTTTCATTTGACTTCTTGCTTGTCTGCAAAGTGACAGACAGGCTAGAAGCGTCCCATTTCCTAACTCAGGCTGGCACCAGCTGCCTAACACCACATGTGTGATTGCTGAGCACCCAACCCCTTCCCGTCTCTGGTCAGTGTACTGTGTGATTGGTGTTAGGTTTAAAGCCTGGTCTTTACTCGGATGGGATGCTCTAGCTGTTTTTTCCTTTTGGGAACTGGGTTCTATTTTCTGGGCACCTCGTTGAGAGAGACAGAACTATCCCTGCATTAAGGCTCTGCACAGCTTTCCTGAGCACGGCCTGGACGCTGCACCGCGCTGTGCGGCCCGCAGTGGGAGCCGGCAAGAGGCTTTCCACAGGCACCATGCGGCCCTCCCAGTGCAGCTCAGGAGCAGGCAGAGGACTCCAGCCAACACTGATGAACAGCTCTGCCCAGTGCTCAGGGCTGCCTGAGTCTCTCGATAAGCCTTCTCAACTCTCCTGTCACTCTACAACGCCCGTGCATCTCTCCCAAGCACAGCCTGCGTCCTCCTTCCCACCTCTCAGTCTCTGTCCTGCGGTTCTCTCTGCTCAGGATGCATCTGAGTTACCGCCCAAGATCCCAATTGGCAAAGTCCCCAGCGAGGCCTCCATCATGAGGCCAGCCTTCACTTGCTTCCCCGGGACACGCCCTGGATGGACTCCCGCCATCCCCGTCCCCTCTCCGCTGGCTGTTGGTTCTCCTTCCCGGCTCTCTCCTTGAATAGCAGGTACAGTCTCCAACCACTCCATCCCATCATCCCTCCGCAACAAGGGCTTGAGCTCAAGATCTTTCCCTTCATCCAGGACTAATCTGGCTTACATTCCATAAAAATTAGCCACAGGCATTAGTGGCCAATAATGGCTGCCTGGCTTGCTTTCTTCTTTCTTTCTTTCTTTCTTTCTTTCTTTCTTTCTTTCTTTCTTTCTTTCTTTCATTCATTCATTATGGCCGACTCAGCCTGCCCTGGAGGTGGGGCTGGCACAGCTTGTGGCACTGGGGATCAAACCACAGTCCCTGCAGTTGCCTAAGCTTGCCTAAGCAGGCACTTTAGACCACTGAGCCATCTCACTGGCCCCAATAATGGCTTTCTATGTTAGTACAATGCATACAAAAATAGAGGCCTCTGAGGCCTCACATTAGTGGCCTAATGGTCCAAAGCAGGAAGTTACTTGAGCTCAGGATTAGATGGGGTCAGAGAGAGCCGAGTTGAGGGTAATATGAAAGGCAGAGTCAGGAATAACAGAGAGTGCCTCGTCAATCACACGTGCCTGCTAGCCCTGCTGGAGGCCGGTTCCAGACACCGGTGCAGGACCTGCAGTTGCTGGGAAACGGAAGTGTTTTCTCCTCCTTTTCACATCTCACATACATAAGCTTACTGATGCAGATTCAGCTACAGCTCAGTGCCAGCTTGAGCCGCAGGCAGGGAGCAGCACGTTCGGCAGAGGTCACTGTTTTTCTCGGTCACTAACCCCTCTCACTTGGTAAGCAGCAACAGCAAGGCTGTGGACCAAAGGGGCGGACTCCTCGGTGTCCAGCGTCAACCCCACGCTGAATGTAGCTGTGGAGCCAAAGCCCCCGCCCTCCCTGCCACCGGCGACTGAGCCACAAAATACTTCTCACCAACAAAATACTTCCAAGCTACAGAACCCCAAGAGCTTGCTGAAGTGTATTATGTAGCTTTCCGCCCTATACCTGGACCTTTGAAATTTTACAGCTACCAGGAACCATGAGCCTACGTACGCCATGTCCACCACTGAGGAATCCCAGAGAAATGAAGGACTTGCTCTGGTCACACAGCAATAAAGAACAAGCTATGCAGACTGGAAGTCTGGAGACCCTTCTGTCCTTGTCCTGGATTTTTTTTTTTTTTTTTTTTTTGCCTTTGGATGTGTTTCTGAATGGTTTCTTAATCATTTCATGTAATCTGTCAGGGACAAGCCAGGACTAATGCTCAGAAGAAAGGTGCTTTGGGTAGGTGTGGAACTGCTGAATCGAGACAACCCGGCATATTTGGGTGAAGAGCAATCAAGTGCCTCTGACGTCATCACCCTTGGGCATCTCCCATATATGTACATACAGTTTCATACTAACTAAAGCACAGCCTCCTAATACCAATGTTGGCAGTGATCCCCCTCATCACAGAGAATTTGCAGGTAAAAAAATCTGAAAACCCGGCTTCTACCCTTAACTGACAAATGAGTGAATTAAGGTCCAGAGTGCTCCAGGGATGTGACCCAGCACACAGAGGTATCGGGACCACAGGCTAGAATGTCCACCCGGACCTCTCTCCTTTGTTCTTGTCCCACAGCTGGGATGACGACTAAGGATGGCACAACCTCTCCCCCACAGAGAAAGCATAATGAAGCCGAGGTTGCATTAACAACACGAGAATTTGCCTGCCTGTAAACAGCCAAAGAAGTAGTCAAGCTACTGCAGATGGAACCCAGGGCTGTCTTCCCACTGAGCTATATGCCGAGCGTTACCCTGTTTTTTTATTTATTTTGAGACAGGATCTGCCTAAGTCGTCTAGGCTGGCCTCAAACTTCTGATCCTCTTGCCTCAGCCTCCCGAGGAGTGTGGATCACATGCAAGCACGAGGATGCCCCCGGCTGACACAACAGTCCAGCTGAATTGGATGTGAAGTTAGGATTCTATAACCGGGCAAAGGGTTGGGCAAAGGTTTGGGAATCTGGAGGCTTAGGACCTCACCATGCCATAAAGTCACTTATGTCTCAATTTTGTCACCAAAAAAAAAAAAAAGCAGTGGATGATAAGAGGACTTGGGAAGAAAGATATTAAACAACAATTACAACAGCTCCCAGTGAGAGCTTACACTAAGTCCCTCCAGAAGTTATTTATGAAATACTTTCTAGGATTTAGCTCACCAGATCTTCCCCTGGATCCCCTGAAGCAGCCATGATTATATTCCACTTTCCAAAGAATCGGAAACAGGACCAAGTCTCCTACCTGAAGTTTCAATGCCATGACAAGTCAGGATTTGAGGCAGCAGGAACTCAGGCTCGGAACACAAAGACAGTGCCGGGCTGGCTTTCCTTACCACTAAGTGATTCTGCACCTCTGGGGTCCATGGAAACCGACAGGATGGGGGTTCCACATTTCACATCACCCTGGCTCTCTGGGATGATGGCAGCTATAGGACCTTTTTCTCTGAAGACCCGTTTTACAAACACCTCAAGCATCTTCCGAAATGTAAGCTACTGAAGTTGACGAGAAGATGGCATGACATATTCAGTGGAAACCGGGGGCCTGAAGTAACACTGGCTGCTCGTATCCGAGCTGGGCTGGTACCTAATCTACATATTTATGGCTTCCACTTCTTTCAAAACGGAGAGTGCTAATTGCGGCCTCCCACAAACACTGACTAATTCTTCCTAAGTTTCTACCATGCTCTGTGGCACACAATACACCCAACTGACTGATGTACAGAGGTTCTACGTGGTCCAGATGTGAGATGCGAACTTTCCTCAACTGTTCCTACAACCCCATGAATTTCTGAACACAAAAGGGAAAAATATGTCTCCACTCAGAGGAACTTAAAGCCCTAATTACACAAGCTCTGTTTGATTTTATAATATAACAGCCTTGGAAGAGCTAAAGCTCAACCTGATACTGAATTTCACAGAAGACGGAAATGCTACGTGCTCCTGGTACACTGACCGGAGTCCTCACCTCTGCCCGCAAACTTTGATTTTTTTTTTTAAACCTCCTGTGCTGCAGTTCTGTGTTATCATGATGAAGCATTAGGTTCACAGAAGTCTAGCAAGATCCTTTTATGGGCATCATGGTAACATCCCAGATGTCCCGGTTGAGCTACCTGACAGCTTGATTCCAGGTGGAATCAACAAAGCTGTCTGCTAACATCACCAGGGTCTCGGACCTTCATGCGGCAGAGTGTGCGTGTTAGGACGAGTTTTGTCACTCAGGCCAAATGTTCAGAAGAGAAGAGGAACACGGCCCAGGACGAACTCCATACACAACTGGTTACCAGGGAAGTTGGGGACTCTGTGTGACCATGGCTAGCACACAGAATGGAGAAAAGTTGGAGGCAAATTGCCTTCTTCCTTGGTTCAGCATTCACATATCCTCTGGTCTTACTGTTCTATTGGGTTAGAGCTTTAATTTTCAGCTCTTAAATCCAGCAAACCTCCCTCTGTGCCTCAGGCTCCTCCCCTCCCAATCCGCTGCCCCTGCAGTATCCCATAAAAGGATCTGCAGACGTGAGTCTGCCTTTTGATGTCACCCGATGCAAATGATGCATAAATCAGCAGGGAGAGTATTACCTTGCCAACAAGATTAACGGAGATTAACTGGGGAGCAAATGGCTGAGTACTGAGACTCCTTAAAACTTTTCTTAACAAAATAAAGGACATCGGGCAAGAGCAGAAGCCTGTGTCTTGGGATTTCTCTCTCTCCACTTGGCACTTTCTAAACAACCAGAGAGGTATCTGTTGTTTCCCGCATGCTGGGCATACGTCCCCACTCGCGTAGGGACAGGGCACAGAGGAACGTCATGCCTGCATTCTCTCTGTCACAGGACATAAGACACAGTAACACAGCTATGGCCTCCGCCTTCCTCCCACCCCAGCATCTTCTGGCTGGAGACTCCGAGCTGCGAGGAGGTCCGCCCCAAAGCTGTCTACAAGCCACAGCACGTAGCCCTGCACCATTTTAACATTTGCATGTATTATCTCATCTAATTCTTATAATTCCACAAGCTGAATACTATCATTATTCACATTTTATCAGTGAAAAGAAAAGAAAAAAACAAGAGACAAGGAAAGGTGCAGCAACTTGTCCAAGACCATATTCCTAAGCCGTCATGGAGCTGGAATTCACTCTGCTAGGCTGACTCTGTATTCTTAACCTCTGGCCAGGGTGGATGCTCTCAATGTCCTATGAGCCTGGTCCTTTTGTGGATGGGGGAGTGACGTCTCCCTGTAGCATTCTGGCCTCTTGTTCTACCTTACACCTCAGAGGTAGGAGCAAAGTCATGTGGATGGCTAACAAGGTGGCCCATGGAACTTCTCCCCTACAAGGATAAAACCTCAAAATCCAACCCGAGATGTTCCCACTTGGCAACCAAAGAAGGAAAAAGGCACAGGCGAGGGCGTGCACCCTTGAGCGTGGTGGCGCATGCCTATGATCCCAGCACTTGGGAGGCTGAGGCAGGAAGACTGCTAGGAGATCAGGAGCAGGCTGGGCTACGCAGCAAGACTTTGCTTCAAAAAACCAAAACAAAAAAGAGAAAAAAGCCCACAGATGCTTATCAAAAGAGAAGATCGTGGAGCCAGCAGCATAGCCATACAGCCTAGAGAAGCGACTCTCCCAAAGTGTGCCCTGCCAGGTATTTGAGGCAGTGGCCAAGCCTCATCGAGAAGCAGTGACCCATGTCCTGACAGGTCAGCTAAGGGCCAGACGAGGAGGGACAGGGAGACCCTCACAAGTAAGGTCTCAGGTCACCCGGACAGTGCCGTTAGAGATGCGCCAGCCGTGTCACCTCGGAGACGGCAAGCCCCCCTTCCTTACCTTCTTCAAAGCCATCGCGGAAGGACCCTGAACGGCTCATGGTTCTGCTCTTCTCATCCAGGGACATGGAGCTGTTCCGGAAGCGGCTATCAGTGTACGGATCGTACTGCCCGTCCGCGTTGGACAGGCTGTGTGTTCGCAGCATGGTCGGGTTGGACAGGCTCATCTGGGTGACGGTGGTGGGACTCGCTGGAACAAAAGGAACTGAATCGAATGGTGGAAACACATGCCGCGGCTCACATCACAGATGGGGACAAAGGAGAGACTGCCTATCGCGAGCCACATGCATTCCTGCCAACTCCTCTCCCTTGTCTATTCACTAAAAGGTCGTCGCATCAGCCTTTGAGTTACACACTTAGCGCTAAAAATATGGGCGGGGAGGCGGGTCAGCTCCCAAGCCGGGCTCCGGGTCTCGGCGTTCCAGCTTGGCACGTCCAGACAAGCCGGTGTCACCTTCCAGGCATGAGCTAATTACTCACTGGGCTCATCTGGAACAACTCTCTCCAGAGCCAAAAGCCCAAAATAGTCCGACGAGGCTTTTGATCAGATGGGAAGCATTTGTGCGTGACAGGAATCTCTCGCTGCAGAGAGCTCTGGCCAGGGAGCAACAAGGCATGCACAGGTTCTTCAGCCAGGAAGTTTCAACGACAGTGTGCAAAGAGCTCCCACACAAAGGGGCTACAAAAGGGCGCGTGCACTGCAGCCGAGACCAGCTGACCCACTGCACACCAGTCAGTAACACACCAGCTGCGGTCAGTACCCATTGTAGTCATTAAAAAGGAAGCATTCAGCTTCACTTGATTCTAAGCCACAACTGCCCTCAGAGACTCCAAATACAGTGCTCCCCGCATGGAGAAAACACTACAGCAAGACTGGAAGAATCCCTCCCAGCACCTCCACCCATAGTGCTGCCGGTCTTCGTGATCACTAACCCCTGGCTCATTCCGTTATCACAATGTTTTCTATGAAGCTGCAGCTCGTCCTGTTTTACCCACTTCATGGGTCTGTTTTGTCCTCTTCAACAGGAATCCACCCAAATACGTAAGTAAGGACTGTGTTTCAGACTGTTTTCCTTTCCCACTGAGCCAGCTGAAGCATCATGCGAACCACAGGCATTTCCCAGAACAACCCTCTGTTCAAACTTCATTTAATAAAGCCAAGAGGATGCTTAATAAAGCATGGCATATGCTGCAAAACCTGCTTCTGAGGTCTGGGAAATAGAATGCATCCGTCTCAAGGGACCAGGATGTTTAAGTCCTGGCTGTAACCTGGCCTCTACCAACCACAGAATGGAAATTATTAGAGAACCAGAGCCTTTGCCACTTTCTCTGTTTCTTTGACTACCGATCTCCCAGAAGCAATCTTCACTGCTGAGAGTGGGTCAGATGCTCCAGGAGATAGGACCAGAGGTTTGCTTGACATGTGTGTTTGACCACATGTTTGTTTCCAAAC
>PVKN010021639.1:0-15459 GCA_004027915.1 Capromys pilorides
TGGGGATTGAATTCAGGACCCTGCACTTGTCAGGCAAGCACTTATTCTACTGCACTATCTTCCCAGCCCCTGAGCTATCTCCTTGGCCCAATCCTTTGATATTTAGTCTATGAGTTTCTTTAAAGATTAAATCTAAAAAAAAAAAAAAAAAAAAAAAAAAAAAAAAAAAAAAAAAAAAAGATTAAATCTCTTGTGTACAGGAAATTTTGTTTTTTAATGCAATCTGTCAATCTGTTTCTCTTGATTGGGAAACTGAGGCCATTTATATTGAGCATTATTACTAAAAGGTATTGACTTATTTTTGTCATTTCTTTGTTTTTCTGTTGAGTCCTTTATTTTTTCCTTCAAGTTTAACTGTTCACCCTGCTTGATGTATAATTCATACCATTATGTCCCTTTGGCACTGTTAACTTCATTCTCTCTGTCTGAATTTTTTTTTTTTTCAGTACCGGATAGAACTCAGGGCTCTGTGCTTGCCAGGCAGAGCTATCTCCCTGGCTGTCTGAAATATTCTTGAATATTTTTTGTGGTGTTGATTTTTTTACTATGGCCAGCTCAGCCTGCCCTGAGGGTGGGGCTGGAGCAGCATGGGATGCCTGGGATCAAACCATGGTCGCTGCCACTGCCTTAATTTTCCTAAGCAGGCGCTTTAGACCGCTGAACCATCTTATAGGCCCTGAGGTATTGATTTCTTAACATATTGTTTGTCATGGAAAGTGTTCATTTCTCCATCAGTTTTTTTTTTTTTTTTTTTTTTAGGGAAGAGTCTAAAGGGTGTTTAGGGTCTCACTACTAGATCGGACTCACAGTGATCCACCTGTTTACAGCCTCCCAAAAACTGGGATTACAAACCGGGCATGGTAGCGCATACCTGTAATCCCGGCACTGGGAAGGCTGAGTCAGGGGGATCAGTGCAAGTTCGAGACCAGCCTGGGCTACAAAAGTGAGCTCAAGGCCAGCGTGAGCTGCACAGCGAGACTCTGTCTCAAAAAGACAAAACAAAACAAAGCAAAAAACAAAAAAACAAAACTGAGATTACAGGTGCAGGTGCCACCATGCCCAGTCTCAATTGCTGTTTTATCAGGCTCTGGGGGCGGGGCTCACACAGCAGTCCCTGGGATGGAACCCCCAGGCACTTTAATGTGCTGAGCTCTTTGGCTGGCCTTTTGTTTTAGTTACTTTTCACTCGTTGTTGGGACAAACACCTGACACACAAACTTAGGGGAGGAAAGGCTTATTTAGCTCATAGTTACTGGAGGTTTCATAATTTAAAGCAGCCTAAATTACATAGCAAGGTCTTGAGACTGTATGCCTGTGTCCAGGATGATTTTCTCCATACCTCCAGTGCAGTGGGGGGTGGGGGGGCAGGGGGGACTCTGACAGCATGTGCTGTCAGTTTAACGGTTTGAGCCTCTCTTGGCCATGCCCCTCAAGCCTGGTCCTGGTCCTTTGGCCCCACCCCTTGAGCCATGCACTCAACAGCCCCATGATTTACATGAGGCTTTAGGGGGACAAAAGAAAAGTTGAACACATCCAACATTCAAAGGTACAAGATAAACGTTACCAATCCAAAAGTTGCAAACAACTGGGTAATACAAAACACGGGGACCAACACATGTCCAAAATCCAGCAGGGTAAACATTAAATCCCATAGTTCCAACTGAAGCATCCGAAGCAGTCTGCGCTGAGTTGTGAGCTGCAAAGGCCTTACACGGTTCCGCCCCTACAGCACTCTTGGCGGTAGTTTCCATGGCTTCTCTCTTAGGCCAGATTTGCTCCCTCTTTGTAGTTTTTCTTAGACAATCCACATTTCTGGCTTTTCCACACTTCTGGGGTTTCCACTGAACAGGCTTCTCACTCTCTGCTTCACACACTGCCCTCTCAGGGCACACTGCCTGGCCGCTCAAGCCTTCTTCTGAAATCGAGGTAGAAGCCTTCTTAACCTCACAGCTCTTGCATTCTGAATGCACGTAAAACCAGTGTCATGTGGATGATGCCAAGGTCTGCTGCCAGCTGGAGCAGTAGCCAGGCTTCCTTCTCTCTTGGCTATAGGGGAAGACTGCCTGGATTGATGAACACTCTGACCTTGATTCCGAGGAAAAAATTCTCCATGCTGGCACCATTTTGGAACCTGGTTTGGCCACTGCCGCCATGCTGGTACTTGGGTCTCTGCAGTTTTCTTCTCAAGGCAAAGCCTCTCTCCTTTGCAGTTCTGGGGCTGCAAAGGGCGGAGAGCTGCCTCCTCTTGTGATGCTCTCAGGCCATCCTTTTGATTCTCTGGTTCCTTCCCAGCAATGGAGATCCTTTCAGCTCCATCTTTGCAGCCCACAGCTCTCCTGGTGCTTCCTTCCTGGCCAAACTCACAACATTTAAAATCATCCTGCTTGGCTCCTTGCTCTTGATTTTCAACATAAATCTGGCTAAAAGCCACCAATAACAACTATGCCACTGCCCCAATAGTTTACTGCTTTGAAATATCTCTTGAAAGATTAATCAGTCTGCCATGCTTAATCTCAGTCTTAGGCAATGTCTCTGGGCACAAGCAAAATTCTAACAGACTTTCAGCCAAGCCATAGCTCAAGTCATGGAGTCCAATGACCAATGGTGTCCTTCTCAGCAGAAACCTCACCAGCTTGGTCTTTATTGCCAGGCTTCCTATCAGGGTTCTGGTCTGAGCTCTGACCAGAAACTCCCAAACAGAATGGCTGAAGCAAATCTAGTGTTTCACTTGTAGGCGACATCTTTGAACCTCTCCTATCTCTTCCCATAAGCCATTTCCAAAAGCTTGTAATCCACCTAGTCAGGTCAGGTCAGTCAGAGTAATGACCCCACTCCTGGTACCAAATTCTGTCTTAGTTACTTTTCTTTTGTTGCTGGGACAAATACTCAACACCCAAAATACAGGAAGGAAAGGTTTATTTAGCTTACAGTTACTGTAGGTTTCAGTCCATACTCGGCTGGCTCCAAGGCAGAGAAGCACATGGCAGACAGCAGCAGCTCATGGCGGCATAATCCCAAAAGTACTTAGACCCATAGTCCCATCAGTACTAAAACACATAATCCCAGTGGACCATGAGTCAAGTCTCAAACTCTAGAAGTCCCTGCCCTATGATTGCATGAGGCTTTGGGGGAACAACTAGACATAAACCATAACATATACAATTAAACTTAAATGGAATATACTTTGAATTAAAATCTGAGGATTAGAAAAAACATAAAAAGAAGGCCCAGTAGGAAAATGGATGCACATTGAGACAGGTTAATTGAAATAAATCAGACATACAAGCTTAAGTATCACATGGCTTTTCTTATACAAGAAACTCAAAGGATAAAGAGCAAAATAAAAGATAATAGAAATAAAGCAAACTATGGTGGTGCACACCTGTAATCCAGGCACTTGAGAGGCCAAGGCAGGATTGTTAAGTGGTCAAAGCCAGCAGCATGGGCTACAAAGTAAGATCAAGGCCAGCCTGAACTGTATAGTAAGTGCCTATAGTAGGTACTTTTGACTCGTTGCTGGGAGAAATACCTGACACTCAAAATGAAGGAAGGAAAGGTTTATTTAGCTCACAGTTACTGGAGGTTTCAGTCCATATTCATCTGGCCCAAGGCTGAATGGAACAGGCAGAGAGCATCCAGTTCATGGCAGCGGAACAGCAACTATCGTGACAGAGGCAACAGACCAACCAGGGCACAGAGAGCAACAGCCTGAGTCTGAGTCTCTTTCTCTCTTTATATTACATTCAGGCTCTCTGCCTCAGCCTTAGGCCACACCCATCAGTACTAAAACACATAATCCCAGTGGATCATGACTCAAGTCTCCAACTCTAGAAGTCGCTGCCCCATGATTGCATGAGGCTTTGGGGGGACAACTAGATATAAACCATAACAGTAAGATACTATCTTTGAAAGAAAAAAATACGATGGGGAGAGGAAAAGAAGAAAGGGGAAGGAAAAGAGAATAAATTTAAGATGTGTTATTAACATGTACCAGTCTACTCTGTGGAAGGTATGTAATCACTATGTACTGTCAACATGCAGTTTTTGTAAAAAGCACTGGTAAGGGGCTAAATTATGAAGAGTTTCCAAGAGCACTGGAGACTGACAACAGAGAACAGGGGTGACTGGCAGCCTGACCATCAGTTACTAGAGGCAACTGGCAGAGCCCTGAAGGGGTCCTCCTTGAAGTGCTCCACAAAGCTGCCAGAGGGGCAGAAAGCCCAAGCCTTGAGGCTGCTGGAACTCGGAGCATCTGAGAGCCACCAGAGCACAGTCTAGGGCTCTAACATTAACAGAGCTCCACTTCATAGGCATGATTTCCAACCAAACTGAGCAAAAGAATCCTCAGTTAATTGGTGGCAGTGGCCCCAATTTGATAATAACCCTAAAAAGTTAGAGGACAATCTCAGTAATGACTTATCAGTTTGAAGAAGTTTTATCATACAAGGGAAAAGATTCATCTTTCTTTGTGGAAAATATTACAAGATAATTGTTACAGGCAAAATGATCAAAAACAACCAGCAAAATAGAGGAAAAATTGTAAATGGTGCTTTCAAAGTCTACAAACACGTGACTTAACCAAAGGCATTTTCCATCTCTAGAAGATTGTACTCCTGGACTCCTGTATAACCTGTAGAAAGGCATTGCACAGCTACTAAAAATCCGTATTTTGGTCACATCTGTGATTTTGTGCCTTAGTGAGTCCTTTCTCATTCTAACATATTCCCTTTTCCAGCCTCTTCCTCTAACGTTTGATACTTTTTCCCAATGGGAATCTAAAAAAATTGCAGGAGATTGTTGCTGTAAAATCAGACGCTGCTTCTGCCTACAACTGCTTCAGAGAAGTCAACGAATTTCTCAGCAATTCGTTTTCTCTTAAACAAAAACCTAAAAAACAAAACCCTAGCTCCAGGCCCACATTTTCCGCGACTCGTGGCACGGCAGCTCTCTGCCTGCGGCGCCCTGGCCACACCGGCACACGGGTCCGCCCGGCTGGGCCCAGCTGGGCCGGGAGAGCCGTCGCACGACGGAGAGAGCGCCCAGGAGGACCCCGTGGAGGAGGTCAGCTCTGCGCCGCGGAGGCACTGAGGGGGCAGCACCCTCAGCTGGGGGGCGGGGCCGGAAGTTCCGGTGTCGGCGGGCGGGTTCGGAGGTCAGCAGGAAGTCGGTACGTGGCCGCCGGCTGCCTGCTGAAGGGGCGCAGCAGCCGGAGATGGCGGCGGTGCTGAACGCAGAGCGCCTGGAGGTGTCCGTGGACGGCCTCACTCTGAGCCCGGACCCGGAGGAGCGCTCGGGCGCGGAGGGTGGCCCGCTGCTGCCGCCGCCGCTCCCGCCACCCTCGTCCCCCGGTTCCCGCCGCGCCCGAGGCGCCGCGAGCGAGCAGAAGGTGCCCGGGGAGGAGGCGGGGGGCGCGGCGGACGAGGCGAGGCGGCTGGAGCAGCGCTGGGGGTTCGGCCTGGAGGAGTTATACGGCTTGGCGTTGCGCTTCTTCAAAGGTGAGCGGCCGCCCCGCGCGTGCTCCCCGGCCCGGGCGGGCCTGCCTGGTGTTAGGCCGCGGTGACTCCACGGGGTGTCTTGGTGGTCCCCGCGCCGGCGCCGTCGTCGTGGCGGCCCCTGGGTCGCGCCCCAGAGGTCCAGAAGCGCCTTTAGCGTGTGCGTCCCCTCGTCCCTGATGAAGCTGCGGTCTCCCTGAGGATGCTCTTTTGGACTTGCTTCTAATTCCCTTCACCGATGCTTTTCTGTTCGTATGTCGCGTGGGTTGCCACATCAGACCCCGCTGTCGGCTATCCCCGTCCCGTAGTGGGAGAACTCTTTCTGTACCCTTGCACATACATGGCAGCTGTTCTGAAGAACCGTAAACTTGACTAAGGCATAATCGCCCTACGGATGTGGCAAACGAGGAAGTATTAAATTTATGTGTATCAGCCAGTGTTCACTGAGTTCTAGTAACTTCTAGATTAAAATTTTATTTCATAAGTAACCTGCAAGGATGAATGTCAAGTCGGGCATAGAGACGCACGCCCATAATCCTAGCATTCCGGAGGCAGAGGCAGGAGGATCATTGCAACTTCGAGACCAGCCTGGGTTACAAAGTGAGTGCAAAATCAGCCTGAATGGCATAGGGAGACCCTGTCTCAAAAAGACAAAAACAAAACAAACAAAACACAAAAAGAATTTCCAGTAAGGCCTGAAATCATTCTGTATTTTTCCAAAATTGTTTAATGTCTGTTGCACTATGTCGTTTTTTTCCTTAATTGGGTGATATATTTAGTCAGTTTGTGGAGATAGCCATTGTATGATTTTGTCAGTGGGTAAGACTGATGACCATTAGTTTGATTGTTAAAGATACTTAGTTCTTCAGCGGAAAGGTAAGGAGAAACATCCACAAATGAAAATTTTAAAACCTAAGCAAGGCCTGTAAATCCCAGCGCTCCTGAAGCTGAGTGTGGAGAATTGTTGGGAGTTCAAGGCTAGCCTGGACTACATAGTGAAACTCTGTCTCAAAAAGACCAAAAACAAACAAACAAAAACAAATGTGAAACCAGCACAGCAGGTTGCTAGGTTCCACATACATTCCAGAGCAACATTTATGACAATATCAGAGTACACATTTTATCAGTTGAAGTTGAGTGGTTCAATGTTTTCTCCACAACTTTAGCGCAAAGTAGAGGAAGAGGCAGGCACTTGTGCCAGAGCTATCTCTCCGGCCCCTTTTTTTTTTTTTTTTTAAATTTTTAAAATTTTTTTATTTTATTATGGCCAGCTCAGCCTGCCCTGAGGGTGGGGCTGGCGCAGCCTGTGGTGCCGGGGATTGAACTGTGGTGGCTGTGGTTGCCTAAGCTTGCCTAAGCAGGCACTTTAGACCGCTGAGCCATCTTGCCAGCCCCCTGACCCATCATTTATTTTTGGAGTGCCTTTTGAAGTGCACCCTTGAGGGACACCAGCGAGACGGCTCAGCGGTCTAAAGTGCCTGCTTAGGTAAGCTTAGGCAACCACAGGGACCACGGTTCAATCCCCGGCACCACATACTGCACCAGCTCCACCCCCAGGGCAGGCTGAGCTGGACATAAAAAAAAAAAAAAAAAATACAGCCTTGAAATAATTACTGTCCTTGTACAGTGAATTCAGACCTCTGTATTAAATAGGTTGGGAAATTGGTAATAGCTAATTGCTTTTGGATCGTTGTAACTGTTCTGCTTTAAAGTTCTATTCTTGGAACTTTTCAAGGAGACAGCAAGAGTAGGAAAATACTTAGTCCTAGCTTTTGCTACATGACTAACAAAAAAGCAGTTTGATGTTCTGAGCCTGACTTACTTGAAAATAGTATGTTATCCACTTCAATGATAAAATATATTGTATAACATACAATAAATTTAGCATTACTGGGGCCGGTGAGATTGCTCAGTGGTCTAAAGCACCTGTTTAGGCAACCACAGGGACCACAGTTGGATTGGTTGGATCTCTGGCAGCACATGCTGTGCCAGCCCTACTCCCAGGGCTGGCTGAGCCGGCCGTAACATAAATAAAGTTAAAAAAAATAATAATTACTTTGACGGTCAGGGACATTTGGAGTCCAGCTCCTAAGCTAATTCTTCACATTTGGTTTTGTATGTATAAAACAAGATGATGGTGATGTTAGCTAATCAGTTTTAAGATTCAGTAATCTGTATTTAATAGGTTATTTATGTTTGTTGAATGACGAGAATCCTATGGAAACCCATAATTTGGGGGCCTGATTATCAGTCCCAGAAGAGAAAAAACCTTCATTGATAAGTGTGGTTCATACAATTTAAGATAAATTCTCAAATCAGTGTCCAGATACCCACCTTTCTGTGTAATCATTACATTAAATAATAGTAAAAAGAGTGAAGTATAAGAGGCACTTAAAAAAAGCCAGGATGTAAAAACAAAATTATGGGAAGTGGGGTGAGGCAAGTAATACTACCTTTGTTTTAATGTAGGAATTTTTCTGGCAAAATACACGATGTTTTCATTTGTCTTACATGAATGTCTAGGGGATCATTGTTTTGTGATTTTTGTACCTATATATGAAGAATTAAAAATAAGATTACAGAGTTGAGGTGATAGTGCAGCAGTCCAAGCATCTGCCTGGCAACTGCAAGGACCTAGATTCAATGCCATGATGTCTCAGGAACCTTTGGTGCACCTTGATGGCCATCAAAACCAGGTGTAATAAAAAACAAAAAAAAAAACAGGTGTAGTGGCACATGCCTATAATCTCATCACAGGGGAGGCTGAGACAGGAGGATCACTATGAGTCTGAGCTGTATAGGAAGACCTTGTACCAAATAAATACATGAATAAAAGAATAAAACAAAGTTATATTTTATCTTCTGCTGTGGAATAAATAGCAACCTTAAAAGGATGGGTATCTTTTTCCAGTGAAAATATCTTGGGTTGGGAATCAGAAGCCTTTGCTTTTTCCTGCCTTGTCACAGTGGTCATAGGACAGTTATTTAAGCAACTACCTTTTAGTTTTGTGAAGTTCAGTGCAATAATATGGGTTCTGGTGTAGCTCAGTGTCATGCATTTGCTTAGCGTGCTCAAAGCCCTTGATTTGATCCAGTGTTGAAAAAAATGAAATAATAGGTGAAAGCAGGTGAATGTTACACCATCATTGGTTGCACATTATTGTCCCTTCTTCTTTTATAGCACTAAGACCCTTGAACTCAAGACCCTCGTGCATACTTAGTATGTGCTCACATTCTCAGCCTTTCTCAACCCTGCTGGTTATCTTATTTTTTAAACTCTGAAACAAGGTCTTACCCAGTTGCTTGTGGTGGCCTGGAACTTCTGACACTTCCTCTTCGGCCTCCTGAGTAGCTGGGATTATAGGTGTGCATCACCACTCCCAGCCCATTGTATCATCATCATCATCATCATCATCATTTTTGTCTTTTTGAGACAGGGTCTCACTATGCAGTTCAGGCTGGCCGTCAGCTCACTTTTGTAGCCCAGGCTGGTCTTGAACTCGCACTGATCCTCCCACCTCAGCCTCCCAAGTGCTGGGATTATAGGTGTGTGCCACTACGCACAGCTTGTATCTTTATTATTGATAAAAGTTTTAAATTGGGTTACTACTATAAATGAATAATACAGTACATTGTTATTTGCTGCTGATAAATTTAAAAATTCAAAAGTAGGAGCCAGGGAGATAGCGCTTGTCTGGCAAACACAAGGTCCTGAGTTTAATCCCTGGTACCGCTAAATAAATAAATAAATATTAAATAGAAAAAAAAAATCCAAAAGTGGAGTTTGTTATGAGTTCTCAAACAGAGGCCAGACCAGAGTCCAAATTAGAATTTAAATTTGAGCCTTTAATACTGAGCTCAGGGCCTCCTGGCTTTAACTCACGCAGGAGAGAAGACAGAAGCACGCTGAGTGACAGAGAACAGGATTTTTATACAGAAACTATTTTCCACTTAGCACGTACTGATTTTTTGATGTTAATCATTTGTAACCTACCAACGCTTACTGGCACAACTTTGCAAATTAACTAGACAATAGATTGAGTACACAGTCTAAATGAACTTCCTCCCATCTTTAGCAGAATGAAATCATTAACTACATTCCTATATGGTTCAACAGGTACTCAGGCCTAAACTTAATTATCACTTACTATGGGGCTGATTGTTTTAGACACATATATAACAACATGAATCACTTTGACTAAGGTTAGTACAATTCAACACATTCTGAGGTTATCAACCTTTGATCCACACAAATACTGTGTCTTATTACCAAGAGCAGTTATAAAAAGAACTCGTCATCTCGGGGAGGCATTTCCCAGACATGTGGGCTTAAGGTTGTAATTTTTAAACTACGGAGTAGTCTTGAATGCCCTGTTACTAATTCACAAAGAAATTACCTCAGTGAGTCTGAAACTTAAGTAACTCATCACAGAGTTAAAGATCCAGAATAAGTGGAACGCAGGAAAGCCTGTTGATAAATAACGTCCTTTCAAAGGGGGGAAGGCCCAGAGGCATGAAAGAGCAAGGTATGTGTGATCTGGGAAATGGAGGGGGGGAGTGAGGGAAATAGGGGAATAGGTATGATTAGAATATGTTGCATGCACATGTGATGAAAGTACCACATTGAGAACTAGGATTTTGTAAATAATAGGCATTACTAAAAAAAAAATAGCTTAATGGAGATAGATGAGAAGGTAAGTTGAATTCAGAAAATGCTATTTAAATAGTTTGGCTTTTTTGTTGGGAGATGTGAGGAAACGTTAAATGGGGAGGAGACAAAGTTGCTCAAAATTTTTTTTTTATAATTTGATACAGGGTCTCACTATACAGCAGCTCAGACTTACAGTGATCCTCCTGTCTCAGCCTCCCCAGCCATTGCTATATTTAAGGGAAAACATTAAGGACAAGTAAGAAAGACCCAAGATGTTTTTCTAGGCATGATCACATAATGGACAGACCTAGTTACTGCAAAGCAGTGAGAGAACCATGTACTGTTGTTTGTTTTTGTCTTTTTGAGGTAGGGTCTTGGTATGCAGTTCAGGCTGGCCTTGAGCTCACTTTTGTAGCCCACGCTGGTCTCAAACTTGCATCGATCCTCCTGCATCAGCCTCCCAAGTGCTGGGATTACAGGTGTGTGCCACCATGCCCAGCTAAGTTTCTACATAACATTGCTATTGAGTTTGAAAACAAGGAGGAGATACCTTTAAAGGACTGAAGTAAATGTGTCTATTGAAATATCAGTGAAGCAGGGTATCAAACATATTAATGGCACATACCTATAATTCCAACACTCTCAAAAGCTGAGCCAAGAGAATTACAACTTGAAGCCCAACCTGGATAATTTAATGACTTAGTAAGACCCTGTGTCAAAATAAGATACGAAGAAGTACTGGGTATGTAGCCCAATGGAGGAGAGCCTGGGTTCAATCCCTAGCACTATACACAAAAAGGAAAAATTAGAAGTCCTGGGACTGGGGTTGTAGCCCAGCCCATGGGAGGCCCTAGGTTCAATCCCTGATGTTCTCTCACCCCCTATCCTCAAAATGTGTATTGCTTTCTGTTAAAATAATGTTAGAGCTGTGTTTAGCTAAAGTAATGATTATTATTGTAATAAAAGTAGATGTAAAAGTTTTAGGCTTTAAATTTTTAAGTTAAATTTTTTTTAAAACTTTATTTTTGTATTATGGCCAGCTCAGCCTGCTGCCCTGGGGGTGGGGCTGGCACAGCATGTGGTGCTGGGGATTGAATCTCTGTCCCTGCAGTTGCCTAAGCAGGTGCTTTAGACCGCTGAGCTATCTCGCTGGCCCAGTTTGCTGTTTGTGTGTGTGTGCGTGCGTGTGTGTGTGTGTGTGTGTGTGTGTGTATTACATGAAGAGAAGAAGAATCCAAGGTCATGAGTTGAGTTACATTCAGTGATGGTCCTATCTCCTTTGATTCTATAAACTAGAATAGTCTTTGTATTTCAAAACATAATTTTTGGCTTATCTGATAGGTTATCATGATTATATTTGGGTTTTATACTTTTTTTTTTTTTTTTTTGTCTTTTTGAGACAGGGTCTCACTATGCAGTTCAGGCTGGCCTTCAGCTCATTTTTGTATCCCAAACTGGCCTCAAACTCGCACGGATCCTCCTGCCTCAGCCTCCCAAGTGCTGGGGTTACAGGTGTGCGCCACCATGCCTGGCTGGGTTTTATACTTTTTTTAAAAAAATTATTTTCTATTATGGCCTGCTCAGCCTGCCCAGCCTGCCCAGCCTGCCCTGGGGATGTGGCTGGCACAGCATGTGGTGCCAGGGATTGAATCAAGGTCCCTGTGGTTGCCTAATCCTGCCTAAGTAGGCATTTTAGACCACTGAGCTATCTCACCAGCCCTGGGTTTTATACTTTTGACAGGATACTGCAAAA
This sequence comes from Capromys pilorides, assembly GCA_004027915.1. Lineage (NCBI taxonomy): Eukaryota > Metazoa > Chordata > Mammalia > Rodentia > Capromyidae > Capromys > Capromys pilorides. The sequence continues at coordinate 11,897 of PVKN010021639.1, forward strand.
GTGGAATTGGGTAGTTTTTAATCCATTATGTCAGGAAGTATGTCAATTTGATTCATTGCTAGTGATATTAAAACTTTGTTCAGATGTGTGTGATGGTACAGATTTGTAATCCCAGGACTCAGTAAGCCAAGGCTAGATGATCCCTGGGAATTTGAGGTTAGCCTGGGCTATAAGGTGAGTTCAAGACCAGCATCATTTACACAGTGAGACCTTGTCTTAAAATTTAACAAAAAATAAACAAGAACTTTAGTTGATTGAAGTTGTGCCTAAGGGCTGGCCGAGTAGCTCAACGGATTAAAGCAGGCACAGGGGCCAGGGGATTGATCCCTGGGACTGCCATGCTTGCCCAGCCCCCAGGGCCACTGAGACTGCAGTTGAGACTGGTGGTGTCATGTCTGTAATCCCAGCTTTTGAAAGACTGTAAACAGGTGGATCACTACAAGTCTGATGTAGTAGTGGGACCTGAACACTCTGTAGATCCTTCCCTAAAATACAAAATAAGTAAATAAAGTACGAAATAAAGTTGTGCTTAAGAGATTTCTTTATCATACATTTGCTTTTCCATTTGTAATAAGTATCTTTTGGGGGAGATTCTGTTAGACTTAAATATACCTGTTACTTCTCAGAATTTCTTTCACTAGTGTTAGTATCCATTGGTGATTCTTTCTTAGGACAATTTATATTATGGCAGATTGCCAAATAAAAAAAATCCCATTAATCCTTTTTTTAAAAAAAAATTTATTTAATTTAATTTTTTTTAAACCTCATGTATTTGTTTGTGTTGTGGCCAGCTCAGCCTGCCCTGGGGGTGGTGCTGGGGATCGAGCCGTGGTCCCTGTAGTTGCCTAAACTTTCCTAGGCAGGCACTTTAGACCGCTGAGCTATCTCGATGGCCCCCATTAATCCTTCATCGCACTTTTTGTTTTTGCAGGACCTGGACTTGAACGTGTGACCTTGTACTTGCCAGACAGGCACTTGTGCCACAGAGCTATCTCCCAGGCCCCAATCCTTTATCACTTTTGAGTTAGCTTTCTCTCACAAGAAACAGCTTTTCCTTCTCACCACTTAAAAATTATGTCTATTGCTGAGCGTGGTTTCACACACCTGTAATCCCAGTACTTGGGAGGCTGAGGCAGGAGCATTAGTGTGAGTTCGAGACCAGCCTGGGTTACAGAAGTGAGTTCAAGGCCAGCCTGAACTGCATAGTGAGACCCTGTCTCAAAAACGCAAAAATAAAATAACATAAAATAAATATTATGTCTATTAATGTGGACCACTGAGTTTTTTTCTCTTTTAGTCTATAATTGTCTTGAAAAGTAAAGTTTGGTTTTGGAATGGCATAGTGTGGGTAGATGGGTGTGTTATGTATGAGGGACTTTTTATTTTTATATTTTGCTTTTCAAGACAGGGTCTCAGGTTGGTCTTATACTTAGTACATAGCCCTGGTATTCTCAAACTCACAGCCATCCTCCTGCCTCAGCCTCCTAAGTGCTGGGATTATAGGCGTGTGCCAACATGCCTGGCTAATGTATTGTATGCTAACAGAATTAATGATAGGGATTATCTAGACAGTTGTAATGGTTTTATTTCCTGGTTTCTTTAAATATAGATGTAAGAACTTTCATAAAAGGCCTGATGTTTTTTAATATTGTACAGCTATAATTTATTAATAGTGTGTTCTTCTAGACTTATGTGGATTAGCCATGGATAATTTCAAGTTTGTCACTAAATTTTTTTCAGGCGGAACAGCTATTTAATATTGAGTGTATTTTTCCCTTTTGTATTTATGGCTTTTATTTTTATTTTTTATTTATTTTTTTAATGAGCAGAAGATATTTATTGAGGGAAAGAAAGCTCCTGTCCAAGAGAGACAGGAGGGGATCCCGAGTGGGTGTCCTCCAGAAGCTGTCTCTTCTAGGAACTTTTATAGAGGTGAGGCATGGGAACTCACTTAGTCAGCTAATGAGATTACAAGCACCGTTGCTTAGATAAAATTGCTTAAAATCGGGATCCAATGGGAAGGCAAGTCACGTAGCAAGCGGGCAAGAGCAACACCTGTTGAGCTTGGGCTCGTGACTCTTCCTAGGGTCTTTCAAGGTGATTGATAGTTATTTGGAGTATCAATCCCTGATGCCCATCCCTGTGTATTTGTTTACTCTTGTCTTGAGACCTGGCCCATGGCAGAGGAGTGTCTGTCTCTAGTTGTAAAGTCACCTTGTCTTCCATGTCTTTCTTGAGGGTCTGGCCCTGTCTGACTGCCTATAATATTTCTATCTAAGTCAGCTGCCTACGACCTTCCCCGCTCTGAAGAAGTAACCCGAACTGCCGTGAGGGAACCGTGGGCGATGACCACTCTGGCTTCTTCAGGCTGAAAGGGATCGTAGTTGTGAACCGGCAGTTAGAGGTACTCTCCAGAGGCCCTATCTAAAGACCCTCAGTAGACACCAGGCGTCTTTATCTTGGGTAGGCATATAGCTTTGAATCTGGAGGAGACAAATCAAAGAAACTAGGAAACATACATGGGTCAAATAATATCAACAGGATAATTATGAGTACAGTCAAAATGATTTATTTATTTATTTATTTTTATTATTATTATTATTTTTTAAATTTTATTTGTTTGCTTGTTGTGTTTGTTTGTTTCTTTATTTATTTATTTTGTGGCTGGCTCAGCTTGCCCTGGTGGTGGGGCTGGCGCAGCATGTGGTGCCGGGGATCGAACCGCAGTCCCTGCAGTTGCCTGAGCTTTCCTTAGCAGGCGCTTTATACCACTGAACCATCTCGCCGGCCCCAAAAAATGATTTTTTTAATTTTTACGTTCCCGCGTTTTAATTTAGATTTACAACAACATTTTGACCAACATTTTAACAGAACCATATGAGACAAAACATAAGCAATTGTAGGCAATTTTAGCTGAACAACAAAATATGAACAATTATGAGCAACGGGCAAAGATATCCACATATAAAGCATAAAATTTGTTACCTAAGCAAGTCCCAGTTCAGCATTTATGAAAGAAAAGCAGACTCATACCTCCATCCAGTGATCTTGCTGGGAAACTCCAAATGATGCAGGAAGAAAAAACTGATCTGGGGTGGATGACCTCCAATAGGGAACCTCCAAATGATATAGGGAAAACCGATCCCCAACCTGAAAAGCACCTGGGACGAGTTCGTGTTCTCTAAAACCGAAGAATGAATTTTAGGAACAAATGGAGGTCATGAGCAGAAGATATTTATTGAGGGAAAGAAAGCTCCTGTCTAAGAGAGGGACAGGACAGGGGTCCCACTCAAAGTGATTTTTACCAAGTAAACAATAATGACTTTAACAAAGATGACAAAGATAGGTTCTGGGGACCTCATCATTTTATATACTATTGATTTGATATCTCATATTTTGGACAGCTAATGAGACAGCGGAAGGATCTGGAAGCTAATCTATTGGCAGAGATCTCTTAAACATGGGGTTTAATCTCTTATGGCTATTGGGTATTGTTTTAAATAAACTGGCCTTTTATATTTTATCAACTCTGGTATTACTTGGGCCACGTGAATTGCCAGAAA
>PVKN010021640.1:0-15469 GCA_004027915.1 Capromys pilorides
CCACCTTATCTTCATCTCTGTCTCAATAATATTGTCATAACACGGCAATTTCTGTGTATACGTCTTTTAAGCTTTCTGATTCCATATGTCAAGCAGATTGTTTATTTGAAGAACAAAAATATGTTTCTATTCACAGCCAACAAAACTATATTTTACTTCTTCTTTGTAGTGATTAATTTCTGAGAAGGTGTACTATCAAAGGGCTCTCAAATTTCTCTGCCATCATTGTACTACATGCTTGCCAGAGATCTGCTTTTGGATTCAGAAGAGCCATTGGCATGAGAATCAGAGCTGGGATCTCTGGGAACTTTCTATTACATTATGTGACACAACTGTGTGCTTCTTCAACTTCTCCCGGCATTTGGAGTCTGAACAGCAATGTACAATCCATGCTAAATGGCAAGCTTTCAAAAGTAACCTGATGGCATGCCGTGCTGGACCTGAGACTGAAGTTGAGATTGTGCATGGTGGCACATGCTTGTAATTCAGCACTTTGGGAGGCTGAAAACAGGAGAATTACTATGAGTCCAATCTACGTAGTGAGACCTTGTAAACCCTGTGTCTTCTGTCCTAAATGCATTTTTTAAAAAGTATAAGAAAAGCAACCAGAGCAAGTTAGACACTGTGAGGAGTGTGGACACAGTGGAGGGAATTATCTGACTTGCATCCAGATGACAGGCTCCAAAAGTTTGCCAAATGTAGTCTTTGGATGGTTAATCCTGATTTTGTCTATGTGACTGGCTTGTGAACTGTCTTGGTGATTAATAAAGCACACTAGTAGGTATGTCTCAGTGGCCCATGGGGGTGTGACTTTGGGGACGACATCTGTTCCCCCTTCCCCTCCTCTGGGGCAATGCCCCAAGAATCACTGTGCCTCCTGGTTGCCATGAGATGATAGGCTGTCTTCTGCCTCCATCAGGTTTCTGCTTTGATTCAGCCCATTATCAATGGAAATCTGAGACTCTGTGTGACAACAGTAAACATTTTTTCCTGTAAGTTGAATATGTCATGTATTTTTCCCAATAAACAGAAAAAATGACCATTACAACACTCCACCAGCAGTGAAGTCCTATGTACTAATTCAACTTCAACCCTAGATGTCAGTAAAGCAAGAAAAGGGTAACAACTTGTTTCTTAACTACCAGAGATCCAATGATGGCATGCTATATAATAGTGTGAAATAGAAAGGAGAGTGTAGGGAACCTTATTTGCCAGCAAATTTACATCTATATACACGGAATGGATTTAAGTTCAATTTCGTGGTAGCAGGCCTACAAGGAAAGAGACTACAGAATTTGCTTGAGAAAATTCGTCAAAGTCAGCTACACCATTTGCAAGAAACCTGCCCCTCCCCGCAAAGACACAATTCTTGGCACTAACCTTAGCCAGTATAAATGGGTAGGAGCAGACAAAACTTCAAAAAGCAGTGCCAATGACACAACCCTGCTCAGCATCTCCAGTCTAAGGATAAAATTAGCAGGCTAGAGAATGATGTGATTTTCAGATGTTTTTGCTCTATAGTGACACATGTTTGGGGAATGTTCTCCTGTAGGAATATTCTGGTCTGAAAGTCTGTGTCCCCCTCAAATTCCCTAAGTCAATATCTTATTCTCCAAATAATGGCATTTGGAGGTGGATCACTGAGAAACTATTAGGTCCTGAGGGCAAAGCCCTCATGAATAGGCACCTGTGCACTAATAAAAGAGACCACCAGAAACTGCCTAACCATTTGTATCATGTGAGACCTCAGTGACACTCTATGTGCCAGGAGTTTGGCTCTCACCAGGTGTGGAGTCCTTCTTTACCTTGATCTTGGACCTCCTATCCTCTAGAACTGTACAAAACACATTTTCTTATAAGATAATCACCCAGTTTATGGCTGTTTGTTATTGTAACCTGAATAGACTAAGGCAGGAGTTTAGCCAGATTATGGTAAAACTCTAATGTAGGTTTTGCCCAATGCCTAATGTGTGTGTGTTCCTGTGTGTTGTTAAGAAAGCAGGAGAACAATGGAATAGCTAAACACAAATAGTGGAAGTGCCCATGGGAAGTCCTGCCACACTGGGCAGCAGCTGGGTCATGGGCACTAGCAATGGAATCTCAGTGATTTCAAGAGGTAAAGCAAAATTTAGAATTCCTGGACTACACAAATACCAAGATACTATACTTTCAACTCTTTATAACTTAATTGAGTCAACAATACTATCATTGTCATAAGATTTTTTTAAAATATAAGGACATCTTAGACATGTCTATGTTTTACCTAACTAAACTGTTACAAAGGCATGAAAACAGTGCTTTAGATGTATTCTACATCTAAACCTCCACATTATTAATTCCATATGATGATTTTGGGCTGACGGAACTTATGGACAGAGACTAAGAAATTAATTCTACTTTTTGCCTTTTCTACTACCAGCTTTGTATGACTCAGTTTCTTCTTGTTGACTCAAACTCTGAAGCACCTTCTGCAATATCTCACATTTTCTATGGTGTGCTGTCTACATTTATAAACTGAGGATAATGATAAATTTTATCTCCTAGCCTTGTTGTTAAGGACTTGAAGGAGTGATACTTGTAGAGCTCTTCAAGTTGCCTACAGCAGAGAAAGTGCTCAATATATGTTAGTGATAGAAAAGAGAAGCATCACCTTCATTATTATTACTAAGGTGCTTTTTATAGTTCTCAAGTGCTAGTGAGCACTTTAAATCGGCTTTTGAAGGACTTTTTAACTTTCTATATTATAATAATGTACTTAACACTGTTACTAATAATCAAGATAGCTACGCTGTTGAGCCATGATGTGTCAAGTGCCATGAACACTGGGCACCTTAGCATGAAATAACGGAAATAATATTAACAAAGCAGTTGTGTATGTAGTGCACATGTGTAATTTCAAAACTCCAGAGGCTGAAGCAGCAGGCACACTGACTGGGAGTGTGAGACCAGCTTGGGCTACATCATTTAAGACCAGTCTATGCCATACAGTGATACCCTTTCTCAATTTTTTTTTTAAATGCAACTGTAAGAGAAGTCTCTAATTAATGTTTATATAAAAAGAAAACTAACATCACCAGTCACAATAGTAGTCGGTGACAAAACCAGGATTTGCATTCAAGTTTGCCTTACTGGCAAGTGACTATTAATAATAGTATCAAAAATAGCCAAACCACATTAAATTCTTAACATGTATCAGGCATTGTACATGATCTTGCACCTGCAATACAATCATCTCTGGAAGGTTCTAAATGATTATGAAAAGACTTGTTTTGTTTCCCATGGTCCTAAATGAAAAAAGGTACTAGAAAAACTGGTAGTACCACTGTCAAAGTCAGAGGCTAATCCTTGGTCTCTGTCCTTGTCCATAACAAAAAGCAGAAGTATAACAAGTAAAAGCTCATGTTGTGGAGAAGTAAATTTGGATGATAAGTAGCTGTGAGAATCACTCAACCCTTTCTTATTAAGTCAAACCACAGAATCCTATAGCTAGCAAGGATCCAGAAAATTAAACTTTGCAACCCCTCCCTTCCTTATTGCTTAATCAGGAACCATATATCCTAAGAAGAACATCTATGTATTTTCCTTACCTTCAACAAAAACTCGGAGATTCTGTAAATTTTTATCCAAACTGGCAGGGATCAGGTCAAAATTTACGATGGTCAGTGCTTATGGTTTGTATATCTGGGTTTCCCAGAGCCTCCTGTGGTCATGGGTGATAGGCTTTTCAGGAATGCCTGAATCTGTTTGTGACTGGTTCACTGTCTAATGCTGAGATTACAGATGTGAGTGTTTCACCCACCTTAGGGTGAGTAGACTGCATACAACACAAGGGAAGAAACAGATTTGTTCCTTCCTCCTCTTCTAGTTTCTTTTTGCTGCCTTCAACTGTTACTAATGGTTGCACCTCTGCAACGTGCCACCCTGCCTTGGAGCCAGCCAAGTATGGACCGAAACCTCTTAAAAATAAGCCGCATAAAGCTGTCCTCCTTTAATTTTTGGTCTCGGGAATTTTGTCTCAATAACAAGAGAAAAGAAACTAAGACAGGAACTGTTAGGGTCCCTAAAAAGAACATGAGGATGAATCTGGGACAAACCCTGGTGTTCATGGTGCTCACTGTCCACTAGGAGATACAGGTAAGTCACAAAACTCTTGAGGTTAAGCCAAGAAGACAGTTCAATCATACACCTGCATGAAGTCAGAGGAAGAACAGTTTTTCCAGTCAGGGATAAGGTGCTCGGGAATGTTTGACAAAGTAGATTATTTGGTAAAATAACATAACATTACAAGTACTGGAAACTGTTGTGAACTGTTGTACCAGAAGGAGAAACTTTCAGTGTACATTCAGCATCTCTAACTGGAATTGAGCCCAGATGAAGTTGAACAGAGGGACAATAGGCTGTTCCATTTTTGAAAAGCCCACGGCCAAGAAGTTAAGGTTGAGAGACTGCTCCTTTGTTGCTAGAGCCCCAGTTCCAGGCTAAGGTCATGGAACCAGACCTCAGAAAGATAACTTCAACTATTTTATGGTAAACACTGGAAGCAAAGGAGGTTGCAGAAGAGAGGTGTAGGAGAACAGTTAGAAGCCTACTTGCTTCAATGCACAGACAAAAGCTGTGGCAAACCTGCCTGAAGTCAAGCACTGGCCTGAGAAGTGAAGAACTACGGCTATCAGATACACTTTTCCTCCCCTTCCACAAAGTCTGTGCTTAATCATCAAATGGCACCCAGGTGGTAAATAGTTCCAGCTCACATTGCTCTTATCCTTTAGATGGTTTTGCTCCCTGAAAGGGTATGACTAACTAAATAGCTTCTGATTACTCAGCCCTCTGAGCTGCACTTGGTCAAAGGCTGCTGTCACATGAGCCTCTTTTTACATTCTCAACTCTAAAGTTTTATGACCTCATGAACAACTTCTTCCTAATGGCCTTTTTCTCTTTTCAGGATGGAGTGCGAGAGTGGGATGTGCAGGCAGAAGCCAGGCAGTTTGAACAATAATCATTACTGTGTGACAACTGCACTTCCTTGTCTGTGATCACTGTTTTTCTGGACTGGGTTTCTAACTAGAGCTTTTCACAGTTCCAATGTTCAAAAAACAATGGTGTCTGCCTACCATTTTTGCTGATGCAAAAGGCTATATGGCAATAACATATGATCATTCAGAATCTTAGCCAATGCAACTCATTACATGTGGCTGGGAGGCACAGAGCAGAGGGCGATCCCTAGTTAATTTTCCACAATGTTCACAAACACTGCATGAAACCCAAAAAATTAATTAACCAGAAAAAATTAATCCTTGATATTGCATGTTTGTGCTTTATCTACTCAGAGACACTTGCACAATTTTCCCACTCTTCATATAAAATGTATGCAGAAAATTAATGTATCAGATTTGGTTTTTCTCCCTCAAGATGAGAAACTGATCTCAGGATAATATGTGATAAAACCATATCTGCACCAGTAGAGTATTTCTTATATCTTCCTACAACAAAATCAGTTACACAGTATTTGTAAAGGCTAAAAATGAAACAACCACAAGCATGGACTGATCATCAGGGACAAGAATCATAAAGAATGAGGCATAAGTTGAGCAATATAGGTCTTGCTGCAACACCTGTCGAGCACGGCTTACCAGAATCAACTTCAGGCAGGCAACTCTATGAAAGGAGGTATAAAACTAATGGGCCAGTCAGACTTCTGAAGCATACCAGGTAGAAGGTGTGGGTCTATTGGACTAGTGATAGCTGGTAGATAATTATAACCCAGGTTTGCAGCTACATGATTTCTCACCATCAAAGTTATCCTTCAATAATTTAACTTACAAAGCTGCCTATCCACACAACTTTCAGACTGGTCCTCCTTGGAAGCTGCCTCCAAAGCTGTTCATAAGTGCTTTTAAACATCTGCCATTGCTAAGACAGTGAAGGGACACTGAAGACGCAGGCAGCAGCTGGAAATGACTGGAGAAAAAGAGACGAGTAACCATCCATTCCCAGAGGGAGCAGAGAGCTTTCAGAGAGCCTGAGGAGCTTCTGGATTTACTGCACTAAACACTGAGCTACTGTTTTGCATATTAAAGGAAGGTGTCATCTAGAATCCACATTGGAAGCACTACAGTTAGCACTGTATTTGCTTTTCTAGGAAAGGACAACTAGCTCCCTCAGACTGCTGAGGTGCCAGTGGCTCCAGCCTGCTGGCTTTCTGTGGAGCCAAGATGCACCATCTGGGCAGCAGCCAAAGCACTGGGCTTACGGGAAATGCACAGGGTATAAAAGTGCCTCTTCTCTGACACTCCCCATGCGCTGGAATTGTATTATCTGAAGAACTCTCCATCAGTGAATAATTGTATTGCTGGTGTCCACAGAACTACATACACCATGCCCAAATGCTCTGATAGATTGTCTTTACTAGATTATCCCAGCAGACTGTGCTGAGGATTTTAACCTTTTCAACAGACAAAGAGACAGAGATGAAGATGAAATGACTTGACAAAGCTCATTTTCTTTGATAGAGGATGCCAGTAGTAGCCCTTCAGCCTAACATAGCTGTAAATGAAGAAAAGAGTAGCAAACCTGATATACCACTCAGATATCTTTAGTGTTTTATATAGGTTTTCTCTTATGTCTGCTGCTTGACTACATTCCATGTTTCAAGGACTGCTCCCTTAAAGCTGATGTAGAACTCAGAAAAACAGGACTTATAGCTGAATTCTCTGCATCTTACAACCATGAGAGACACAGCAATGTCTATGATAATCATTATAATTGTTAATTATTATTCGCAGTACTAGGGATTGAACTTGGTACCTTTCTATTGAACTACATCCCCAACCTTTTTTTAACTTTATTTTGAGTCACGTTTTCATCAAGTTGTTAAACTGCCAGTCTGGGCTTCATCTTGCGATCCTCCTACCTCAGCCTCGAAGACTGCTGGGATTACAAGCAGGTGCCACCACGCCTGGATCTTTCTTAATGATACTTCATGAAGCATTATCTTGTAGCTTCGAATTCAAGTAGGGAAATAACTCTACAGACCTACAGACCACATGTATGTGATGTGCACCCATTATTAAAAATCTGTATTGATTAGAAATAGTTTGGAATAGACCTCAAAGAAGAACAACTATCTGTGGGACTGTTTATAGAATCTGAGCTTCCAGCATGCTTCAGGGACAACTCCAGGTCAGAGGAATTGCATTCTGTGGAGGGTATCCCCACGCCAAGGGCAAGGCTACACAGAGACACTAAGAATCATGCTGAATAAGAGTCAAAAGAGAAGGTTCATCCCAATAAGCCAACCCACATTCAGAGGGTCAACAATGTGCAGTGCATGGCAAGGAGCCCAAAATGAATTATAAAATGTGCTTACAGTTTTCAAGGAACTAGTATAGCTGAAAATAAAAAAAAAAATCCCCAGGAAAGATGAATGATAGTATAATCTTCATTGATGGCCAGATAAAGTCTATGATTTGGGACTTTACATCAAAGTCTTAATTCAGGCTTGACTACCACACTTCCATGTGACCCTGGGTGACTCTTTCTGGATTTCCCGCTACTCATCTAGACAATGAAGTATTCACTCCAGATAAGCTGCCTATTTACTTGGCAGCTGTAAAACAGCTTTGTATATTGGTGTAGTGAAAAGAAAAATGTCCATTCCCCAGAGGCCAGCATAAGACTGAATGAGAATCAGTACAAAATGCCTATGAATATCTATGCAGTCTCCAAACACTCATCCTCCCTGGTTGGTCCTCTGAGCTATTCATGAGGACATTCTTTTTTCCAGCTTCCTTGGAGATAGCCATGCCCCTTCCCTTTAATCAAGGAAGCAATGGTCTCAGGAACAATCTTTATATTGGGTTTCACTGCAAAGTGAAACTTTTATTTTTGTAGGATTTCCAAGAATCTTCCAAATCCCAGAAGTCCTTACTTGGAGAGTAGACAGAAATACTGTGGGGATCAGAAGTAGCTGAAGCACTTACATATATTCTTGTCTCATTCCAGCAGCTTCTAAGATCAGTAAGCAAGCAGGGTCACTTTTAGCCATGACAGTACCTATAAAATCGACCACAGCATAGTGTGGAGCCAGGCAAAGGCTACTCAAAAAACAAGTCTTGAGATAAATTGCTGAAGTTTTGAGATGAGCAATAAAGAAGAGACAGCTTAGATAGTAGCAGAACAGAGACCACCACAAGACCTCGCTTTGCATTTCAACTATGCCACAAATAACAGCTATAGTGTCTAATCTCTCTAATGTTTCTTACATAGAAAATTTCATATGATAATAGTACTGAACTCTTGGTGTTGCTCTGCAGATTACATACACTTGGTATCATACTTCAAATATAGCAGATATTAAATAAAGGGCAATAACTGTGAGTATATCCATCTGTGAATTTCAGAATCATTTTTCCCTCCACCTCCCCAGGGATGTTCCTTGTTTATGTTTCATCAGTACATCTGTTCACGGGAAAACATCTAGCAAATTCACTTAACATGTTAATTAGAGAGCGGGAAAATCTGCAGGGAGTTGTGGTGTCAATGCAAATGATGGATTTTCAGGCTTTAGCCAGTTGGTAAAGGAGGAATTTTAAGGTAAGTGCATCTTCACATTACTCCACAATGAATTTCTGGTCAATTCCAATGAGTTGAGTTGAGCTCTTTTGAGCACAGTAGATTCTGAGTAGTCCCTGCTAGGTGTTTGCAATATAGGCATGGACTGGAGAGGGCCTTGCCCTCCCTAAGGATATAGCCTGAAGGAGTTTGCAGACATGTAAACCACTCATTATGTATAAAACAACATGTTACTTTCTATGGAGAAGTATTAGGGAAATGTGATGGAGGGAGAAGGATTTCTATTCTGTGAGACAGAAAAATGGAGAAATTCATGGAATAGCTAGAATTTGAGAAGAGCTTTAGAAAACAATGAGTGTATCAATGCCCTTCAGAGAAAGGGCACTCAAAATGGTGGGAAGGGCAATGAAGGTACTGGGTTATGGAAGTTAAGAAAGTATCAGGAGAAGTACATTATGGTTCAATGTAGTTGGAACTCAAAGCAATGAGTAGTAACCAGTTCAGGAAAAAAAAAAAAAAAAACATGAAAGTGGCTAGACACAGATTATAAAAGGCCTGTTTGAAAGTTCTCTGATGATCTGTAAGTGTGGAAGGTAATTATACGATTACTTCCATTTTTTAACAGCACTGTTTTGACAATTATGTGGACTTTGAAATAATAGTGAGTACTACTGAGGATAGAGACACAAACAGCAATGTTGATAGATGCAGAAGAGAACAAAAATGATCAGATAGGGACCTGCGAGACAGCTTAGTGGTCTAAAGTGCCTGATTAGGCAAACTTAGGCAAGTACACAGGGACAGATAATGGTTAGAACCCCGCACCACATGCCATGCCAGCCCTGCCCCAGGGTGGGCTGAGCCAGCCACAAAAAAAAAAAAAAAAAAAAAGATCAGATAATGATGTATGTCATATGAAATTTTAAAATGTCATTCAAATATCCACATTACTAGAAAAATATAAATTACAATATTGGCTCAAGAATGGTCGATTTTTAAAAATTTCATCCTGGAAACATGAGGCAAATTCTAAGAAATATCAAAGAAAGATCATTTTAATCTCATATAAACTCTTCTGTAGAAAAAAGAGAATATTTTCCAATTCATATGTTAATAATATATGTCATCCTGACACCCAAACAGATGACAATAGTATTACAGAAATGTGTTTATGTGCCTTAACCATCCAGCAGAAAAGTTTAACCATGAGGCATAAAAAGTAAAGCCAGATTAGGATGCTGAGCTGTAAAAGGCTTAAATCAACAGCATCCGACATTGCCAGCACTGCTGACAACCCACTACTATTATGAAATGTTGGTCTGTTTGCTTTGAGACACGATCTCTCCTACACTGCCTACACTGGCCATGAACTCAGTGATCCTTCTGCCTCAATCTCACAGGTGTCAGGATTACAAGTGTGCACTATTTCACTACCTTCAACGTAAGAATTTAAATTAGCTTAGTATTAAAAAACTATGTGGTTACTCTGTTTCTATCTTTGCTTGTGCTATATATTTATGCTTTTGTTTTTGTTTATAGTCTTTAAAATAAAATAAAATTCATAAAACTCTTCGAGGCTTAAGCACAGCATTAATGAAAAAGTTTTAGCAAGAAAAATACAACTAAGCTAAATGATCACCTTAAAGGATACAGAAAATGTGTTTGATAAAAGTCAACGTATGTTCACCTTAAAATTTGCAACCTAACTAGAGGTGGTAACTACCCCATCCTAACAAAGGTGATCCATATGAAAGAGTTTAGGAATGCTATAACTCAACTGTAAGTACTCTATTTGAAAATCAAGACTAGAAAAAGACTGCCCACTAACCACTGTCATTCAACACTACACTACAGGTATTAACTACTATAGTGAAATAATTATTGGCAAAAAAACAAACAAGTGTCATTATTTGAGGATAGTATGATTGTCTGCATAGAATAAAAGACTTTTATAAACTATTGGAATTTAACTATAAAAATTGAGCAAGTTTCTCAGTCTTCTAAATACAGAAAACACGGAATTTCTTAAGCTGCATGCTACATAGCAGTTCATTTTGATATTTAATTATGTCTGTTTTTACTCTCCATGCATATGATTTATAAGCACTCACTGAATGCATATTTCACTATAAAAATTGATAGCAAACAAATAGAAAATTTAAAGCCTGAACGATCAATGCCATGTCATGCAGATGTCATCTTGATAACCATATTTAGAGAGGCAAGGCTTGACTTGAGGCAGTGACAATGAGAATGGGGTAGCTGATCGCTTTCAGACCAAGCCCACCACCACTGCAGCAGGAGCTGTTGTCTTGCGCAGCCCATGGCTAGGATGGCAAGTTCAACCCAGTCCCTAATTAGCATTCTCTGGCCACTCTTTGATTGCAGGTAGGGATCACTTTTTGTGTGTGTGTGTGGGGGTGGGGATCAGGGTTCGAACTCAAGACCTTGCACTTGCCAGGGAGGCACTTGTGCCATGGAGCTATCTCCCCAGCCCCACAGGCAGGGATCACTTTAGCTCTGGCCTAGGAATGATATGGCCAAATAGATCGAGCAAATATGCATTTGCCGGGTTGGAATGACCCAGCTTCATGTTTTAGAATAAAAGCTGGAAATAACTATGATAAGAACAGATCTTACTCACTTAAATAATCTTGATTAAAGGCATCATAACCTGTCAAGCTGCTCTCCAAGGCTTGTTCTGCCTGGAGCTTTTAGCTGCAGGGGATAGTAGTGGAGAGAATCTTTGCTGTTTAAAAACAGCAAGAACTTTATATCCAAAGCCTCCCTACTGGCCAGACAGATGCTAGAACAGGGACAGAAATGTAGAACCTGGGGTTGTTCTTTTAGTGCTGCTGGGACCTATCACTGGGTTGCTGGCCACAAAGTACTTCACTGCCTGACCTCGAGCCTTGCTCTTCCAGTCTTCTTCTTGCCTCTACCTCTGCTTATCATCTATGTGCTTAAAGGGAAGAGGATGAGCCTAGGGGTTTCTCATGTACTAACTACTTCAAGAAAGCAGAGTTGAGGCTGAGACAGGGAAGGATCACAGGAAACATGAGGTCCTCCTCCTACATTTCAAACACAACATCTGAAATTGACCTTTATGAAACACTGGACTTTGTGTAAGAGTTCAGAGGGGACTAAAATAAACCAAAATCCAAAAGGCTGGACATACATCTCAGTGGTGGGGATTTGCTTAACATGTGAGAGCCTCTGGACTCATTAACCAGTAAGAGCAGCACACACACAGAGGCAGAGAGGGAGACAGACTGAGAGACAGAGACAGAGAAAAGCCACCATGGACACAAAATCATTTCTTTAGAGCTGGAACCCATCACAGCATGGCATTACAAAGACTGGCTGAGAGCTGAAACGAGCAGAGTAAGTAGCCCTAGCTTAGAACACTGTTTTCCCAGGCACTACAGGCCACACACTAAGGATGTGCATCACTTTAGCCAAGGGAGGGAAGGCTGTCGAATAGGCTCTTCATGAAGAACATGCAAACACTATTTAGAAACAACAGAAATGGGTAGCAGGAGGAAGACGGAGAAAGAAACAAAATGAGTGAAAGAGACAGAGAGACAGAAGACAAGGAAAGAAGGGAAACAAGATAGCAAGCAGGTAAGAACAAGACTGGGAGTCCACAACAACACCAACAATAAACACTGAGAGGTTGACCTCAAGTTCAAAACCTAAGTTCATTTCAGGAGAAAGCAGGCTACCACCTGAAAGCTCTCTGCTTAACCTCTAAGCTTAGGATTCTCTTCTAGGGCTGTAACACAGAGAAGAGAAAGTTAAGCTTGTGATTTTTTAAAAGAACATGAATAGCTGAGAGTAACTGGATTCACCCATTGGCGACCAAATTTGAAAAACTTCAGAATAATCACTACGTATTTGAAACACACAAGAGGCCAAGTAGCCAAACCCTGCAGCCCTGAAGACAATACAGCATTCCTTGGGGCTCGACTCTATAATTCAACCTCTCCTATACTGACAGCAAGAGAGAGATCACTGACTTCACATGTGGACCACATTCCCTGGCCCACGTAGGAGCCACCGTCCATTGTCTGTGCTTTTCCAAAACATATTATGAATGAAGAATGGCGATTGATATGTCTTAACATGTAGGCAAGACACTTGGAAAACTGCCAAGCAAGACAAGCAACTGCCTATAGGTTGAGAGGCTGAGTTTCTCCCATCTTCAAAAATGGCTTGCATTGTTTAAACCAAAGGGAAACAGCATGGCTGGGACGCTTTAGTCCTATATCTTACAGGCATCAGGCTCAGAGCCCCAACTCCAGCCCTCTGCTGAAGAACTGTTTTCTGTACAAAAGACTACACTCTCCTCAAAACCTTTATGACAAGAAGCCAATAATCCACTATCCCTCCAGAGATTATTAATATTGTGGTTTGGTTAGAAATCAATAAATGTACTGTTTAATCACTCTTCAAGCCAAAAGCTGTCAAATAGTGTGCTTGAAATAACTAAAAATTGGTGCAATTTATTTTACTGCTACTCTAACTATAGAATTTTTTGAAAGACAGGCTATTATCAGTGGTTTACAGTCAGACATGGAAGTATATAGTAAAGTAAGAAACAGGTTTAGAATTTTGAAAAAGAATATTCGATGGGTTGGGTAATATTCTGCCTTTCAAGAAAAACAAAAGAGGCTGAAGAATAAAAAGAAAGAATGTAATGAAATAAGAAATCTTCAGAAAAATATAAGAAATAAGTCTTCAATGAAACAAAAAAAAAAACTAAGGCCCCAATATTTTGGAGTACGTGAAAATAAAGGCAGATTTTAAAATAAAGTTTAATGCCTCGGTAGGCCACCAAATGTGCCATCTCACATGACTCTGTAACAGTGTACTAGAGAACATTGTGAAGGGTTAGGAAGACGAGGTGCTTCCCAAATACAGGTTTAGAGTAAATAGTCAGGTCTACCAAATTTTCAGATAGGATTTGCAACCACATTGGTCTGAGGTGAGACGAAGGCTGTTGAGAGAAATACAAGGTAGAGCCAGGAGCAATACTAAACTTCCCACTCAAACCTGCTCAAGTTGAACCTCTAGACTGGCTGTCCTGCTTGCTGACCCTGTGAAGCCTCCTGGAAGAAAGCTGCCAACTCATGCCACTCTGCTTTCTTATCACACTGGGCTTTTCTAAACTAGAGTTCATCTAGTAGTGTAGGATTTTGCTGCCCACTTCCATATTTTATAGCACAGAGCAACAACAGCAAGAACAGAATGTCACAGGAGGCAGATTCACTTAGGACTTTGAAGGGCTGACTTGTTAAAGCTGTGAGCGGGTGCAGCTGCATCTATGCATGATTCATACTCTATACAGAGATGATCATTTTTGTGAGTTGTCTCACAAATTGCATTCATTGACAACAGAGATACAGTCACCAAACAAATTTATTTAAAATAGAACTTACAAGTAGAAATAATTCTGATAGACATCATCCAAATGGGATAATGTTCTTACCTGTCCCTTTGAGAAAAATAAGCCACCCGCTCACTTCCAAATTATGCAAATGTTTGTTTCATTCTAACTGTTGTCCCAGCAGTGGTTAAGTCAGTGCCAAGGCTCTTAAAAGAATCTGGGTCAGTGTGGAGTCTGAGATGGGAGAACTGGTTGCACAGGAAGATTCAAAGCTCTCCATCTCATCCCCTCTCCCTGCCACTCCTCCCCTTGCTTTGACAAAGTCACCTCACTTCAGGCTATAGAAGCTGGGTTCCCTCATCTGTGAAGCTGTCATTACTTTTCCCCAGGTTTCTCTGACATGAATAATCCTTACCACAACATGTGTCTTATAACTGCTATAGCTGTTTATGTATATGCACTCCCTCCCTAGTTTCATAACATGATAATTATCATTATCAAACAGCACACTAAGGGCCCAACACACACTAATGTCATGTTACACACAGGAAAATAAAAGTGTTCCCAGGAATAGAAATTCTAATTTTAAAGTCTCAGCTTCATAACTTACTAAACACGTGACTATGGAAAACAAATTTGGGTGATCCTTAATTTCTCCATCTGCAAAACGGGAATGGTGATGAACTTTGATGTCAGATAGACTTAATCTACTGGACACTTAATGTAAGTTACATATACCCCCCTGTGAAATAGAGGCAATCACACCAACCCTGATTTCTATTTGCTAATGAAGTAACCTAGTACAAGGTCTGACATTTAACAATATCTGATGCAAATAAGAGATATTATCATTACACTCAAGAGCATAATTATGAGTCTTGCTTGATCTCTTACCTCATGCGGTGACCAGCCCAGGAAAGGAAACAAGATAGATTAGCATGTCACTACCCACAGGCAATAGCACATGGTGAGGGCCAAATGGGTAGCCTAGAGGGATGAGAGGAATAGGAGATTCTGCAAAAGTCTGCAAAGCACAAGCAAGGCTTCAAAAGGTGTGAGTTAGCCAGCAGCCTGAAAGCAGGACGGCAGGTGCAAGGGAGAGACACAACAAAGGCAAGACAGTGAAATGAAGAACAATGTCTCATTCTACATAAATATGAGAGACTAAGGAGAGCTGAGGAGAAGGGCCCAGGAAAGTACAGCCCCTTAGCCACTCCTCTCCAAGTAGAAGGG
The DNA here is from genome assembly GCA_004027915.1 of Capromys pilorides. Lineage (NCBI taxonomy): Eukaryota > Metazoa > Chordata > Mammalia > Rodentia > Capromyidae > Capromys > Capromys pilorides. The sequence continues at coordinate 15,194 of PVKN010021640.1, forward strand.
CTCACTCATGCCTCACAGTACCTTGCACTAAAAACCTAACTTGAGAGTTTAAAACAGCACCCTGGAATCAATGAGAAGTGATGACTTTTGTTGAGAGGGATTACATAATGGAAGCTAGACTTTATAACAATAAGGCTGAGAATGCTGTGTACAAAACCTGCAACAGATCACATAGTTCATAATAGCCAAAATAAAGAAAAACTCCAAATACTCATCAACTAATGGCTGGATAAATATGACATATCTGTATGGCTGAATGTTATTTAACCATCAAAG
>PVKN010021641.1:0-15452 GCA_004027915.1 Capromys pilorides
AGAGAGAGAGAGAAAGAGATCATACATGGACATGACATTCCAAGATTTTACTTATACACTTGTTTGGTTTTGTATCATCCATGTCTCTCATTTTTCTCAGAAATCCTTTAAAATACTTGCCTCAAAGTTTCTCATATAGACAGATTATAGTCTCATTCATGTGTATAATTTTATCTAGTACTCCATGTTTTTAATAAATGTGGATGATGAAGATACCTCCTCTGGATTATGGTGCTGGGTCTGTAGTGCTCCCAACTGCAGCTGCTAATAAGTACACCCAGGAAATACAGATCAAGCAAATTCCACCAAAGCAGCTTCTTCCTAAGCCAACTACATCCAGAAAGTCTCAAGAGCTTACCCATCTCTGCCTCTGCACACATCACTTTTTCACCAAGGGCCAGGAATCAAACTCACTCAATTATTAAAGATTAAATATGGGGAAAGGATGCTGGATCACTTGTCAAGGCCTTAGCTCACTTCCAGGCACAGAGCGGTGCACACAGCTTGTGTGGAGACTGGGCTTTCCCTCGGATGCACATCTTGTAGGCAGTGGCCGGATGCTCACTGATGCTTTTTAAACTGGCCCTCCTTCCCTTTCTCCTCTTTGGTGCACAAAATAGGGGTATGTCTGAGGCTACTTATATACAGTACTTCTTCTACACCTTCAAGGAGCTTATAATATAGTTCAGTAAGATAAGCCAATTTAGAGAAAGAGCAAGCAGATGCCACTACCTTGTGAGAATGTTACGGCAAATTGTAAGGGAAAGACTAGAAATGAGAAAGAAGTGTTTATGAAAAGTGTTTCGGTGGGAGCTGGGGCAGTCAAAGGACAAACAACTTCTCTTTAACAAAATCAATGTCCTAAAAATGTTTGTTGCCCTCTTTCAGTGGAGCCACAGCCCACTGAAGCCACACATTCACCTCCTACTCCTTCAGTATTTATAAAATCCAACACTGATTACAATGGTCACCTAAGGATGCTTAGAACTGTCTATTACCATATTAAAGTTACTCTAACTTACTTAACATTTGCAAGTGGCCAAGAATTTCCTTCACTTAAAGGGAAAAGAGGCATATCCAGGAGCTGTAGGACACAAGCAACTTTAACAGGGAAAATTTAGGCAAACAGGATCCCTTAGGAAGGCATCAGAACCAGTGGTTTAGGGAACTCACAGGAGTGTGGTGGGAGGCGTCTGGATTATGGGAATCATGTGAGTGCTCCTTCTCTCCCTGCCCCACCCACATAAACAGAACAGCCTTCTGTATCCACAAGTTCCACATCTACATATTCAACTAACCCATAGGTTGAAAATACTTGAGGAAAAATCTGCCTTTATAGTAGATGCCGACTTTTTCCTAGTGTTCTATAAACAAAACATAAAACTCTTCACAGGGCTGGTGACACAGCTCAGCGGCATAAGCACCTGCCTGGCAAGCTGTGACAAGGTCCTGAATTCGATCCCTGGTACCACCACAAGAAGAACAACAAAATCCAACTCTTTATATATAATTGATATTGTATTACACATTATAGAGATACGTAATTAGCATCTCAAGAGGCAAAGAGCAATAAACAAAGCCCAGGGACAACAGTGGTTTGGGAATCCCAGAAAGCTGAGATTCAAGGAGAAAGACAACATCTTACCCTGAAGGCTTTCCATTAGCAGTCTCCTCCCTTGCTTGAAACTTTTGTCATTAGTATTTGTGTGAACCTAGCATTGGGCAAATGGAGATCAGAGATTGTAACACTTCTTTACTAAAGTGATTATGCACCTGAGAACATTCCTTGACCCCAAATAAAAGTGAGATACTTCTGAGGGTCGGGGATCACTTCGAGAGAGACAAATCTCAGCGAGACCTCAGAGCTAAATTCATCCGGGTCTTCTCGTCGTTTCTTTCGGCACCGACTCACAACATACAACAACACATTACAAGTAACCTAGAGATAATTTTAAGTATCTGGGGATCAGGAACATAGCTCAATGGCAAGCACAAGGCCCCAAGTTCAACTCCCAATACAAAACAAAAAATTTAAATGAAGTATTTGGAAGGATGTACACAGGTTGTGTGCACTATTCGAGCAGAATGACTGCATCCTCCAGATGTTTCTCCACAGAGGATTCAGAATTCACATTAAATAATAAAGGCATGAGTTCAACAAGTGATCAAATTAAGACTTTTGCTATGAAAAGTAACTACTAGGTTTGAATGAAGGTTTGAATCACAGCATGATGTCTGGAGGCAAACAGTAGGAAGGGCCTTGACTGCCCTGCGCAACCCCATAATTAGCCAGCTACCAAAGTCATCTCAGCCCCTGGCATTACCATGTGGGAAGTGCACATAGTCACAGGGTTTACTGCACTGAGACACGGGATTTACATGAGATTTACATGAGATGAAGTGTGGAAAGTGCTCACCAATGGTCGAATTTCATGTTTACTAAAACAGGCAAATCAAGAGGCCTAGCTAAGGAGCCGTTTCTGGGAAACCAGTAGAGACCATTCTCCAAGCAGAAAGAGGGAAGCGTCTCCTTATAAGCAAATGTAGGTAGAAGTGGGAGAAGGAAGAGAAAAAGACCCAGACCACAGCTGCATTTCAAGCACCCTGGAATGGGGAGGATCAAAGCTCCCACAGTCGCCACCCTGGCCAAACCGATGCCTCCCTGGACTTCCACCCCGCACTACACATCACCCAGCCATGTTTGCTTCTAAGGAAAGCTGGCATGGGTAGACTGAGAGGCGCATTGCTTTCATGAAAAAACAGGGGCTCTGCTAGTTAAGGGAAGAGGCAGGAGGCATTGGTAGATGTCTGGCAGTCTCTCCCATAGTCCTCCACATGACAGTTGCCCTTGGTAAGTGTGAGCAGGTTCACCAGGACTTGGTGATTATAGTAATCATTTATCTTTCAACCATACAGAAAAATTAAATATGCATAGATACGCTTATGTATGTTTTTGAAATGGAGACTGTAGGAAGCGCTGAGAATAAAAATCAATCTGTAAACATGTACCTTGCACCTTCTCAGGAAAAGATTTGTTTTATTTATATAGTTCTCCTCCACTCTTTTGCTCTCTCAGTATTGAAAAGTAAAACTTTGAATCAATATTTAAGATGCTATCACTTGAAAAACTATAGTCTGAGCTTTTTCTTTTATAACTCTCATATTTACTCTAGTTGTCTAATAAAATAGTTGCTTCTAGTAATCTTTATGTCCTAAAAATTTGTCTTTTTAAAAATCCTCAATTTTAGGGCTAGCCAGACAGCTCAGTAGACTAAAGCACCTACTTATGCAAGAGTAGGGATGGGGTTCGATCCCTTGTGTGCCATGCCAACCCCACCCCCAAGTCGCGCTGAGACAATGACTGAGACTGGGCGTGGTGGTGCCTGCCTATAATTCCAGCACTTGGGAGACTGAAAACAGGAGGATCACGCCATGTCTGATCTGTGTAGTGAGACCCTGTAGACCCTGCACTAAACACATTAAAAAAGTGTAAGGTCCTTATTAATGACATATTTCTTCTTTTTCTTTTTCTTTTATGTATTTGGTACAGGAACTACAGGGTCTAGATTGAACCCCTGCCACTGTGCTTTGCCTAAGCAAGCCCTTTAGTTTACTGAGCTATCTGGCCAGCCCACTAATGACATTTTTCTATAATTGCTCTATTTATCTCAACATGCCCAACAGAGAAGGATATCTAAAAACACTCCACTTCCCATCACTATAGCAAATACCTGCGATAATCAACTTATAAGCAGGAAAGGGTTACTTCATCTTGTACTTTTGGAGGCTCCTGTGCATAAAATTCCAATTGGCATCATTGCTTTTGGATCTCTCAGACACGTCACAGTGAAACTGCTCACTTCATGGCCAAGATGCCAAAGAGAAGGGAGGAAGTAGTGGGGGGGAACTCCACTACTCCACCAAGAGCACATCCCAGGACCCAGGAACCTCCCCTGAGGGTCTGTGGGAGTCCTTGGGGACTCCCTTGTGGCACTTACCTTTCTGGGAGAACGCAAGTCTCCTCACTGCCTCAATCTTTGATGATCCGCATGCAGGGGCAGACTATAGTTGCAGAGATCAAACAGAAGGTCAACACAGAGAGAAAAAGAATGCCAATATTTTGCAAACTTACACCTTATATATAAAGTTAACCCTAACTATTTTCCACCTGCAGAATCTGTGCAGAATAGATTTTAAGGGGATTATAACAGGATTTTAACCTGGGCTTTAGAGACCAGCTGTCTTAACAGAGCTTTTGGGTCCAACATAGAAACCCAAACAGCAAAGTCTAATTCTAATTATTTTTCCATTTCTTCTTTGAAATCTAGGCTCACAGTGTGTGTTATGGTAAAGGTGACTGTGCACAGTCACTACTATGCAACAGTAAAATATTGTAATGCTTTTAGAAATACTTATGGTAACAGGTAGCAAAAGCTTCATTAGCGTTAGTATTTTTTATCTAATTTGAATCATATACAATTGTTTTAACAAAAAAGTGATGTGCACAAACTTCATTGCTTGCTAATTGATTTAAATTTATGTTATCTAAAGATTCAATATTAAGAAAATAATTTAGCTCAGTGGACTAAACCACCTGCAAGCAGGCAAGGGGGTCGGAGTTTCAATCCCCAGTCCTGCAATGCTGGCCCCACCCCTGGGGGCTTGCTGAGACATTGAGACTGGGCGTGGTGTTTCACACCTGTAATCCCAGCTCTTGGGAGGCTGTACACAGGTGGATCACTACAAGTCTGATCTAGTAGTGAGACCCTGAACACCCTGTAGACCCTTCCCCCTCCTCAAAAAAAAAAAAATACAGAATAGGAACATAATACCCTAGAACATGGATATTTAAATATTTATGTTACAATATGATTTATGTTTTTGCTGAATCAAGAATTTAGTCTTTAGGGCTGGCAAAACAGCTCATGCCTGTAATCCTAGCACTGGAGAGGCTGAAAACAGGAGGATCACTATGAGTCCAAGCTGTGCAGTGAAACCCTGTACCAAGTACATAAAAAAAAAAAAAAAAAAAGAATTGTCTTTTTAAAAAATTAACGCCATTGACATATAGGATAAACAGGTAAGTCCGTTAATAATTAGCTGTTTAAGGGGCATTCGCCTGGCAAGTGCAGGGTCCTGAGTTCAATCAACAGTACCATAAAAAATAATAATAACAATAATAGTAATAATAATTTGCTGCTTAAAGTTCTCTCTGCCATCTTGCAAGATGGTGGACAAAATAATTGAGAAGGCAGACACTGAAGAGAAGAAACCCAAAGCCAAGAAGGCTGTTGCCAGTGGTACTGGTAAAAAGGGTAGGGTGAAGGCAAAGCAGTCCAAGAAGGGGCAGCCCCATGGCAGCTGAAATCCTGTCCTGGCTAGAGGAATCGGCAGATACTTATAATCAGCTATATATTCCAGACAGGCTTTGTACAATAGAAAGTATACAGCTGCTAAATCAAAGGTTGAGAAGAAAAAGAAGGAGAAAGTTCTTGCTATGATCACAAAGCCAGTCAGTGGGGACAAGAATGGAAACACCTGGATGGTTAAGCTTTGAAAAATTCCCAGATATTACCCTACTGAAGATGTGCCCTGAAAGCTCTTGGGCCATGGCAAGAAACCCTTCAGTCAGCATGTGAGGAAACTTTGAGCTAGCATCACTCTTGGCACCATCTTGATCATCCTCAACAGGAATCACAGAGGCAAGAGAGTGGTCTTCCTGAAGCAGTTGGCCAGTGGCTTGCTACTTTGACTGGGTCTCTTAGCCTTAATTATGTTCCTCTATGAAGAACACACCAGAAATTTGTCATTGCCACCTATACAAAAATTGATATCAGCAAAGTAAAAATCTCCAAGCACCTCACTAATGCTTACTTCAAGAAGAAGTTGCAGAAACTCAGACACCAAGAGAGTGAGATCTTTGACATGGAGAAAGAGAGATACCAGATTTCAGAACAGCGCAGTGCAAGGTGGATTAGAAAGCTGTGGACCCACAGATTCTAGCAAAAATCAAAGCTGTTCCTCAGCTCTGGGGTTACCTACGATCTGTTTTTGCTCTGACAAATGGAATTTATCCTCATAAATTAGTGTTATAAATTACTAAGAACCTAATTAAATAACTGATACATTTAAGAAAAATCAGCTGCTTTCACATGAGCCTCGGAAGTGATAATAACTGAGTGGAGTTGTTTCCAAACCGAGTTTTACACTGGGAGAACTCCACAGGCCATCCTCAAAGGAAAGTTGATTGAGCAGAATTACTCTCCTGTTTCATGGTCCTGAAGGATGAGACCCTAAAAAATATTTGCTGAATTATCAAAGGCCCTCATTTGCTTGTAAGAGGTGGATCTGACTGGTGTTGGCCTTGCAACCTGACAGAGTCACGGAAGGCTCCAAATCTTTCCAATGAACCTCGACTTTTGCAGTCACTAGCTAGAATTACCATCAATGTCAACTCTCAGTAACAACCCAAAGTAAGGACCCAAAGCGAGCATCTAGCACTTCTGAGTATCCTGAGGCTGCGCTCTCCTGTGAGATTTGACCTACAACCCTGTCCCACCCTACTACATGGGCTGCTAGAAGTCTGAGAACACCTACATCTTATACCCACGTGCCACTTGCTGTGGGGAAGTAGCCCTTTGACAGGCCACTATAAATTTTGCTGGGGAAAGGCAGCAGGGCCTGGTCACTATGGGAAAAGACCCACACACAAGCCCATCTGGGCCTGATCCTAATAAAGGCTAAAGAAAGAAGATATTGCAAATAAAGGATGGGGCAGAGCACACATGGTTGTCAATGCACTAGGGCAAGAAACTGCCAGAAAGATTCTACTCCACAGGCCTCAGTAACTGTACTCTGCTGGCCTGGGTCACTTAGATCATCTCCTATCAAGTGCCTTCTATGCCTCTGGGCTCCTAGACTCCTTACTTGGCAACAGTTGTGTCTGGTAGTATTGATCCCACTTTGAAAGTGGAACAGGCACCAGACCTCGATGACCACCAAGACTCTAGGGCCAAATAAGCCCTGATCTTTGCATGATCTCCCACCAGAACTTCTCCATGCCTAATTCCTCTGGCACTCATGGAGGAGTTCGATGACTTGAGGACTTCTGCCCATACAGGGGTTGGCCCCCACCTCCAGAAGTCCCTGAACAACCTGTACCTTCTCATTCCCACTGGAGTCCCAAACTCAGAATCCAGACACTCTCTACATCCTACCCTCTTCACCTCATCAGGAAGCTGTAGGTCAACTCTAATAGCACCCAGAAGAAATAGAACATTCCTTAACCCAACAAGAAGCTCCAACTAAGACTCGAGAGTACTCTGAAGAGGTGGAAATTTCTTCAACTTGACAAGAGACTCAGCTCAGACTCTGGCCCTCTTGTAGAGACTAAAGCTTCTTTCCATGAGCAAGAGCCAGAAGTTCATCCTTCTGAGGTTCCTAGGGTGAAAGAACCTTCTGGAACACATCAGAAAGACTCAGCTCAACCTCCAGAGTGTCTAAGGAAGTAGAAACTTCTCCAGTGAAGCCAGAACAACCAGCTTAATCTTCAGAGCATCATGAAATAAGTTTCAACTCTAGGCCACCAGCAAGCTAAGCACTCACCCCGCCTAATGTGTGACTGTTAAACCTCCAAATCTGCAGCTTACTGTAACACCAGAACTCACTGCAGAGGCTCAGTCCTGTTCCAGTGAATGATATGGAGCCTTCTGTGACTCATCCCAGGGACTTTAACTCTGCCTTTGGAGCCCTCTAAAGAGATTCAGCCCTTCCAACTTCAACAAGAAAGCTCCAGTTCAATCTTCAGACTACTCTTCAGAATTAGCAATCCTTTCCCACCCAAAGGAGACCAAGGTTGGAAATTTACAAACTTCTGAGAAAGGTGAATAATCTTCACCCAGCAGTAGACCACAGTTGAATGTCTGAAAACCATAAGGAGGTGTAACCTTCTTCAATCCAGCAGGACCCTGATGCTGAACATCTGCAAACACTATGACCCCTTAGGAGCTTCTAACATCATAGCCAATCTCCAGAACATCAGGAGGTAACAGTTCTTCCTCTACATGGTGGTCAAGTTCAGCATCCAACATTAAGCAGTGCCACTGTTAAGCCTCTAGAGGAGATAAACAATGTGGAAAGAGACACTTCAATCAAACAGGAGACCCCAGATCAGCCCTCTGTACCCTGAGCAGTTTATACTGACAAGCAAGAGGCTCCAACTCAGTTGTGAATCCTAGCCGTGAAGAATAAACCTTTCCCATTCTCTAGCAGGGTCCAACATCAGCCTGCAGAGCTTCTTGAGGAAAATTCTCAAGGTAGCAGGAGAGCTCAGCTCTGTCCCCAAACATCCCTGCCAGTTAGTGCTGCACTTGCATCAGCCAGCAAAAGCTCCCAGCTCAGCCTTCAGGGGCCTGGCATGAGTGCTTCTGTTCCTATCCTGCTGACAGAAAGCACATTTTTAGCCCAGCCTTCAGGGCCTCCTGAGGACAGAGAACCATCGCCAGCCCTCAAGGAGGCTGTAGCTCCCCTTCAGAGCCACCTAATGAGATGGAAGCCTCTTCACCTGGGCTTGGCAGATGACACCACCTCAGCCTGCAGAACTCCCTGAACTAGATGAACCATCCTTCCCTCTAGAGCCCCTGAGGAGGCAGAATTCTCTCCCACCCAGCAGTGGTCCCATCTCAGCTTCCAAATGAGTCACACAATGAGATGGACTCATCCCCAGCCCTTTATGAGGCTGAAGTTCCAACAGAAGCTCAGGATCCTACTCAGCACCCAACATCACCCAGGGCCAGAGGCTGATGTTGGCACCTGGAGTGCGCAAGTGCAACCCACCAGAGGCTGCCCTTTCTGTAGCCCTGCAGAAGGCCGTACTCTGCCTCCACAGCTCCCTGAGGTGGAGCTCCACACCTAAAGTAGATTTATACTCAGTATCCAAACCTGACTGAAATTACTGCTCAACTTTTGGAGGTGGAACTTACTGCAACTGAGAATTCTGTAAATGACAGCCCAGAGAAGGCTTTAACTGTGCAAAAGGAATAGAATGCTGGAACAGCACCACATTTGTGAGCTCTGTGCCTGCCAAGATGAGAACCCACTGCATACTGGCCATAGCCCAATACAGAGGTGCCAGCAGATGCCCACACTGGAGTCCAGCACCTGCAACACCTGCACGATCTCGAGATTCATCTTCCATCTTCCTCTTTGTGCTCTGCACTCTACTGACTCGACAGTCCCTTCCTCAAGGTTCCTTCAACAAGCTGTCCTCTCTCCCAATTCACGGTGATTCTGCTTGTACGTTTTCCTTGTTAGCTGTCCTTCCCCAGTCTCCCTTCTACTGTGGCACCAGCAGGAAGGATGCTAGTGCTGAGCTGATGACAGAGTTTGCAAGATCTTCTTCTAAGCAAAGTGAAGTCAGCTGGCTGGGCTTCTTGCCATGGAACTCGACTTCAGCGATTGACATGATTTGATCAGGGCTGTCAATCACACATTGCTGTATTTCTCAGAGGGAAATCCTCAAGACGCAGAGTCAACATCATTACCAGTCATTCAACAGGTATTTTTTCAAATGTGCAAGATGAAAAAAATTCCCAGGGTTATTTGAGGAACAAGAAACCTCTCTTTTCAACCTCCATCCAGTAATTAGACTTTAAAAAATGAACTAAAGTTGCTGCACTTTCTGCAAAATTTATTAAATTCAAAATTTCAGGAAAATTAAGGTTAAGAAGAGAAAGCTGCCATGCTTATGCAGACCAGCCATAGGTCCCAAATGTAAATGCAAAATCTTTTCAAAGAAATTGGAAAATGCTCAAGTATAAGAAAACAGGATGTTGGAGGTTCAGTGTTGACAAAGAAGGGTGCAGACAGTGGACAAGGAGGCTGAGGTAGGAAGACAACAAGGTCCATGGACCTCGGTGACTTATCAATAACCTGGATGGCCCTCAGGGATCAGTGGAAAATAGCTCAAGAGGATTTCATCTTGGTTACTTTTCTCAATTGCTGGGACAAAATACTCAACACCTACAATAAAGGACGGAAAGATGTATTGAGCTCACAGTTGGTGCAGGTTCTAGTCCATACTCAGCTGGCTCCAAAGCAGGGAGTCATGGCACAGGGCTAACAGTTTGAGGCAGTAGAGGACAGCAAAAGCATCAAGAGCACACAAGTGGGCAAGAACAAGCCTCTTTTCCTCCTTGCATTGTAAGCAGGCCCCCAGGGTAGGGGTAGCACTCACACAATCTCCATGCAAGACAAATGAACCTGGCTCCTGCTGAGTCACTTAGTTAACCTTCTAAACTTCTCAAGTTCATACAAAGAACAGCATGCTAGAGTGGTAAGCGCACGTCCTCTGTACCTAAAGAAGTATAACTGTTGAGTTTCTCAGTTGAGCTTCAAGATTCCTCAAGTGACACAATGTCAACCACAACAGACACTCATCCCACAAGTTCTACAGCTGAACTTGTGTTAGGGGCCTTCAGTTTGCCCTCTTCAACTGAAACTTGGTTTCTTTTGTCCTGAAAGGCAGATTTCTGTTGTTCTCTTGACCCAAAGCCAAAAGAGCACCCAACAAGAAGTCCCCAGAATTTCTACCAGATATTTGTAGGAGCCAGATGGAGGGGGTCAGGTAGGAGCTTGTACCTGACCAAGGGGCACTGAAGATGAAACACAAAGTAACACAGTACAGGTTAAAATGTGGGGGACTGGAACTCTTATCTCCTTTGGACAAGGAGCCCCAAGTTACAGGTACACCTTGGCTTTATTTACTCAGACATGTGCACAAGCAATAAGAGTAAAACAGGGTTCATCTGTCTCCCCCATCTATGGTACACAGCCAAGTAAACAGGATCTCAGCTGTATTAATTTCCCTACAGGGCGGTCTTCCTGTGCCCCATCAGAACAGGACCATAGATGGCTGTCATTGTCATCACCAGGCTGACACTATGCCTGCCTACCACAGTCTGACCCCTCTCTTCCTCTCTTTAGAGACTCCTCCGTGCAGTCCTTGGATTCAATCATATCTGACTGCCCAACAAGAACTCTACCAGAATTTATAGCAAGATATTTTTCCAAGGCAGATTTCAAAATAATTCTCAAGAACATCAACTTGGGGCTCTTCATCCTCTTCTCTTTTTCTTCTCTTCTCTTTGTTCTTTGTTTTCTTTAGCAGAACTAAGTGGGTGAGAAGCCAAAGCTTATTCCCAGACAGTACTCTGTAAGAGGGGACCAGAGCGAAATGGTCTCTCAAAGCCTGCACTTACATCTAAAACTTATATTTTCTTATAGTAAAGATAAGAGCAGGATACAAAACAGCAGTACGTTCTCTGCTACAACTATGTTATGATATATATGTCTACAGATTATAGTATGCAAAAAGGAAGAGTCATTTTTAAGCGTTAGGTATGTTGGCACACACCTATAATTCTAACACTCAGGAGGCTGAAGCAAGAAGATTGCCCTGAGTTCAAGTCCAGCATGGGCTGTATAGTAAGTTCAAAGCTGGTCTGAACTACCTAGCAAGGTTCTGTCTCAAAGTAAAGTCACTTGTAGGGTTGTGATATAGGAATGATTTTAATTTCATTTTTAAAAAGCAAGCCTCAGGGCTGGCCAGATAGCTCAGCAGACTAAAGCACCTGCTTAGGCAGATGCAGGGACTGGGTTCGCTTCTCCGCATGCTGTGTTGGCTCCGGCCCCACTCCTAGGGTGTGCAGAGATGGCAATCGAGACTGGGCATAGTGGCACTCACCTGCAATCTCAGCACTTAGGAGGCTGAAAACAGGAAGATCACTATGTGTCCAATCTGTGTAGTGAGAACCTGTAGACCCTGCACTAAATATATATATATATATATATATATATATATATATATATATATATAATTTTTTTTTAAAATCAAGCCTCAAAATTGTTGCAGTTGGGGCCAGGGAGATAGCTCCATGGCACAAGTGCCTGCTTGGCAAGTGCAAGGTGGTAAGTTCAAACCCCAGTCCTGCCTGCCCAAAAAAAAAAAAAAAAAAGCTAAAATTGTCACAATTGATTCAAGCTAGCCTTTGCTTACACATAAACCACAGTTACCTATATATCATATTTCCTTCTGTGCAACAAATTTGACTAGTATTCCCTTATGTGTAAATTTTTAAATTAGATTGAGAAAACATGAATATCTATTTTACCTCCTTATCTTAATAGATAAGCTCCTAAATTAAATAGAATTTTGCTATAGATGAGGAAAGAGCTGTAAAAGCTGTATACAAATTGACCATATGGTAACACAGAAAACTATGTGATGTTCTGAGGATTATTTTAAACATTAAAGAGAAGATTAAAAAGCATAAATTAAAATCTATGCTTAAGCTTAGTTTTTGCTTGCAACACAATACAGTATTTCCTTACATATATGACAACTTTAATAGTAAGACAGAAACATGCATATATATCAATGGTCATGAAATATGAAAAATTTATTTCATGAGATAAGACATGAAGTCACTGAGTGACATTTCCCAGGAATTGCATTAAAGCATTTTCCATATTGGATGTGATATAGTGTGATGTGAATTTTATTCATTATTATTCGCTCACTTGCAATAATGAATGTGTGCATACATACTTACATCAACCTTTCTACCATGTAGATTAAATGCAGGAACAAACTAAGGGTCCCTGACAGCAATAGAAACAGCCATAATTTACTGGGTTCTTGCTGTGCAAGAACACAGGACACTACGTCCTTTCTACAGATTATTTCATTGAATTTAATCTTCTCAATAGTTCTAACCTTATTTTCTCTTTACTAAAGAGGCACCAGGACTCACTACAGGTTACAAGGAAGACAGAGTTACCACAGGTTATATGATGGTGGTGCAGGTCTGAAACCCAATATTCTCACTAGTGGAGATTATGGATTTTGATTGTGAGAGGTTTACAAGATAGAGGCAGGGTGGGGATGAGCACTGCAAGAGGGGAGAAACACTAAAGTGTTTTGGAAAAGCCAGAACTTAGTAAAAAATAAAAATAAAAAGCCAAGTTGATGCAGTAGAGTTATTTACAATCTCTCAGGATTCCCTAACCTTGATAATTTATCTGAACTGTCTATATATATCTCAAAAATTTCAGTAAGGTGATGGGATGGACACCACCATAATCTGGGCAAATGTTTTCAACACAGTTTAAGCCTGGTGGTAACATTTTAATGTCAATAGGAGCCAATTATCTGAAAATATTTCCTATTCCACAAAAATAAACTACATTTTCTTACCCAAACCACATTATATAAAACCTTGCGCTATTCACAGGCCACAGATGGGGTGTGGACAAGAACGTTCACAGATGGCCAACTCAGTGATAGTGCAAATCTAGTGTTACTACTGGAGAAACGTTTCAACACCTACACCAGCCCTGTTACTCTCTAGCTGTGTCCTTGGGCAAGAAATTTACGCTTCCTGTTCCTCATATGTAAAGTGGGCACCATAGCGTGCATACAGGTAAGTGTACTCCCCAAGAGTTGAAAATTAATCAGCATTGTGAGATATTAACAGAGTAGAAAATTAATCAGACTATAGTGCTAAGAGGCAGGGCCTTGAGCAGGTGATTAGGATTAGATAAGGTCTAATCCCCATTAGAATCCCCGGGACTGAGTTACTGGCAGCTTTATAAAAAGGACAGAGATTAGAAAATGGACACTTCACATGTGGGCATGCCTGTCTCTCACAATGTGACACCCTAAATCACCTGGGGCTCCACCAGCAAAGCCATTACCAGGTGCAGCCCCTCCACTACAGACCTCCAAAATCATGAGACCAAATAAATCTCTTTTCTTATCAAGTAGCCTTCGTTAGGTATTGCATTATAGTAACACAAAATGAACCAGTAGAATGGGTATAATAATAGCTATATATAATTGGTTTATTGGGATAGCTCCATATTTAATAATTCAGCAGTGCAGGCAAATAAACACTTGCTATGATATGCTATTACTTTATTATTCAGAAGTATAATTCATGAAAAGAAAATCTCATGCTAGTACTACCTTTTAAATCTTATATCAAATCCAAAATACCAAAGCTAGTAATTCTACTTATACTGCCCAAAGGATTATAAATAAGCATGAGATTTAAACTTTCATATGTCACATGCTGAGATATGAGTGAGCCATCTATCACACAAGAGGTGGAAGCCTTAATAAAATCATCACTATTTGCATGACACACAAGCAACAACACAGCCTACTCTTCATCCTTTTACTGTTTCTGTGAAAATGCCTTCTTTTCAAAAAATCTTTTATTATTTATTCGGCACAGGGTCTCACTACACAGCTTGGACTCTTAGTGATCCTCCTGTCTCAGCTTCCCCAGCATTGGGATTACAAGATACCTTCTGCAGGTTATCCTTTCCTATTTACAGCCAGGTCGCAATTACTCCATCCAACAACACTGAAGGCATTTCCCTAAGGAATTAAAATTATCAAGCTTCATCTTAGAGAATGATGCAATCACCTTGTATTCTATTTTTAACCTTGAAATACCCTTCAGACTGCTACTATTACAAACACAATTTCCTTAATTGCTGGGAAACTGAAAAGAGAATATAGGAAGAAGAGGCCTTAAAACCAATCACTCAATGCAGTGTCCTCCTTAGAAAGCACCTCCTCTCCTTTCTTCCTCTCCACTCTTTTTCTCTCTCAATATATATTTAGTACAAACTTTAGCATCTTCTTTAGTAATAAACTCTGATACTTTAATAAGATTTAGTGGAATATATGCAAATCTTTCACTGATTTTATATTATTTTCTTTTTAGGACTAACTCTGGATTTGTAACCACACAATCCCAAGCATTCAAATGTCAGAAACTCACAGTTCCATAAAAGTGGAAAGAATTCTACCATGGTGTTTAAATGGTTCCACAGTAGCTTTTACATTCTTCTAAGTTCATGCCCTGAAAATCCACTACTTCATCTGATAGTGTGGGGAGGTGAGGCCTAACAAGAGGTGTTAGGGCTCTGCCCTCAGGAAGGGGGTCAATGCATACTGCATGGGGCAGGCAAAGTATTTCAAGAGTAGTTTTCTTATAAAAGGAGTTTGCTCCCTCTTGATCTGCTTCACCTGCTCCTGCCCCTTTGCCTTTCTCAGGGGAGGATGCAGGGGGATCACAAATGCTGACGCTTGATGTAGGACTTCCCAGCTCCAGAACTGTAAGGAATAAACCTATGTTCCCTTTAAGGCTGAGTTTTGGGTATTTTGTTATAGTATTGAAAACAGATGAACACAGATCCCAAACAGCTGGAGAGAAAAGACAAAGTCTAGTCAAGTCCATATTTCCACTCTGAATGCTCAGATGACAAACTTCTAGGTTCTTTTGAGTTAAATATTCCTTTCAACATGAGGTTAAGATTTAAGAAAACTCATTGCTCTGTATTCATATGGAAATATTTCCAAATTTTATTAAATTCACTTT
>PVKN010021642.1:0-15425 GCA_004027915.1 Capromys pilorides
CGAGGGCCAGCGCTCTTCCTAGGAAGCTAGGGAGCTGTGTGTGTCACGGGAGACGGCGGTGATGCTGAGGTGTGTGGAAGTCCAGAGTCAGTCCTTCCGCACTAACTGCTAATTGATATGTACAGAGAATAAAGTGCAATGAAAAGGCAGAGAGGAGCAGGATATTAAGCATCCTCATACAGAAGGTTGTAAAAGTTTTAATGTTTTATAGTAAATGGTAACACAGACTTTAAGTCTAACATCCCACAAAGCAGACTTTGAGTCAGAGTGTTACAAAAGACAAAGGTGCTCCATGAACCCACAGAAAGGTCAATTCATTTAGAAGATACTGAAAGTTATATACATACATTAACTATTTGAATCCCGTGATACATGGAGTAAATACTAAGAGAATTGAAGGGAGAAATAGTTTTATGATAGGTTGGTAACTTCCAGTAATAAGTGGAACAAGACAGCAGACAAGGAGATGGAGGGCCTGACACATGGGAGCAACACCCCCCACCCAACGGTAGCAAAAGGTAGAGTTTTTCCCAGTGCCTATGAGCCGCTGTAGCATTAAAGCATGTGTCAGGCTCCAAAACAAGTCTAAATGATTTGGTATGACTGAAATCATAAAACTCTTCTGATCGTAACAGGAAAACTGGAAAATTCACAAAGTTGTAGACCTTGAATGTTTGCTTTCTTTCACTCTGAGAAAGTCCACTTAAAACTCTGTGGTCAGGGGCCGGCGAGATGGTTCAGTGGTCTAAAGCGCCTGCTTAGGAGGGCTCAGGCAACTGCGGGGACTGCAGTTCGATCCCCGGCACCACATGCTGCGCCAGCGCCACCACCAGGGCAGGCTGAGCCAGCCACAAAATGAATAAATAAACAAACACAACAAGCAAACAAATAAAT
Source organism: Capromys pilorides (assembly GCA_004027915.1). Lineage (NCBI taxonomy): Eukaryota > Metazoa > Chordata > Mammalia > Rodentia > Capromyidae > Capromys > Capromys pilorides. The sequence goes on from PVKN010021642.1 coordinate 895, forward strand.
AAATAAAATTAAAAAAAAAGCTCTGTGGTCAGCTGGCTCAGAGGCAGAACCAGCACAGCAGAAGGGCCTGAGGGGAGGCCCAGGCCAGGTGAAGTCTGTTCCAGCTTAGCTATCGCTCTCCCACCATGTGGTCACAGGCAGGGCTTTCAGAGGTGGGTGAGTCTACAGTGTGTGGTGCTGGGACCAAGAGAGTCTGATTTCTAAATGAGTCCGCGGATTTGCCCAGCATAGTTCTGGGTAGGATTACAGTGGCCCACCCTGGGGGTGAGTGCTGCCTGCCTGGATGGAACGTAAGGGGCAGGAGGAGGGTCACCTCTGGTTGCTGCCACTTGCTTGCTGCTTCTCTCCGACAACCCTCTGCTGTGGCGCCTGCCTTCAAACTTCTCCACAAACCATGAGCTACAATAAATCTTTCCTCCTTTAACTTTGAGTGTCAGGTATTTTGTCTCAGCAAAGAGGAAAGTCACTAAGACACTCCTTAAGGTCACGAACCTGTGACCCTGCCCAGACACACCCAGCTGTGTACCTCACTCAGCATCTCTTAAGCCAACCAAGGTGACAAGATTACCCATCATACTGAACAACAATAAATCAAAATAGAAATCATGAGAATTAGAAAATACCCTATGATAAAACAAGGTGCAGCAACAGCACTGCTATAAATACACACACTAAAGGAGAAAATCGGTATAACCCTAACTTTATACCATAAGGAACTAGAAAAAGAGCAAACTAAATCCAAAACTAGCAGAAAGCAGGAAACAACTGGAACAGAGATAAAACAAAAATTGGTTCTTTGAGAAACTAAGTGGGAGGGGGTGAAGAACACTTTTAGAAAGGGACCTGACGGAAACAATAAAATGTAATTAAGGAGCTATTAGGAACAGCTACAGAACAGCAAATCCCAGAGCCTAAGTGAAACAGACAAGTTCTTAGAAACAATATACCAAGACTGAAGCATGAATAGAAAACCTGAACAGATGCATAGAGGTTGAATCAGTAATAAAAACTCCCTATAGAAAATTTTTGGGCTCTGGGGCTTTACTGGTGAACACTACCAAATATGTAGAAGAGGGGCAGCCCAATCCTTTCAAACTCTTCCAAAAATAGAAAAGAATACTTCCTAACTTTCAGTGCACTTCTCTGGGATCAAAGAATGAAACAACCTTACATGTTGCAAACCAATCTCCCTTACAAATACAAGTGCTTGACTTGCACAACACCCACAAGTTAAACTCTAGCGCAGTAAAGGGCTTCTGCACCATGGCTGAGCAAGTCCAATCTGAGGCAGATTCGATATGCAAGAATCAACATAACACTATATGAAGAGAATAACCAAAAACAACCATGTCATTTCAATTGATACAGAAAAGGCATCTGAAAAATATTTTCATTATAAACTGAGACTAGAAAGAAAATACTTCGAATGAAAGAGCATTTATGAAAATCGCACATCTAACACAGTAGGTGACTAAAGATTTTCCTCTATGATGAGGAACAAAAATGTGGATGCTCACTTTCACCACTTTTGTTTAGCATGGTACCTGGCAGAAGACCTGGCAAGAAAAAGGTGTCTAATAGGAAGAAAACAGATCACAGGTGACATGACCATGTGAGTGGGAACTCCTAATGACTGCACACACACACCTGAAGTTAGTAAATGCAGTCAGCAAACCTGCAGATACACAACCGAGATTAAAGCTCAGTAGCATCTGTATATACCGAGAATGAACAATTTGGAAGGAAAACGAGCAATTCCATTTACAAAATATCAGAATAAAATATGAATGAATTTAATGGAGGAAAAAAAAAAAGACTTGTAACCTGGAAACTATGAAACACTACGAAAATAGAGACCTCAGTAGGTGGCAACACCATGTGTTCATGGATTTGAAGAGCACTGTCCAGGTACCGCAGTATTGACCCAAGTGCTCTCCAGAGTCACTGCAACTCCTACCACAATTTCTTTTCCCCCACAACTAAGAAATCCCTCCCAAATTTTACACAGAATCTCAAGGAATCCCAAGTAGCCAAAACAAAAGGAACAAAATAGTAGGAGGCCTAACATTTTCTGACTGTAAAACTGTAAAGCTATAGTGATCAAAACAGGGTCACACTGGCAGGCAGAGAGACCAACTAATTTTCCACAGGGTGCCAAGACCAATAGTGAAGGCAGGACAGTTTTTTGTTTTTTATTTTTGTTTTCAACAAATGGTGCTAGGGAAAGTGGGTACATGGAAAGCTATGAATGTGGGCCTTCCACCTACCATCATTAGAAAATTAACCTAAAATAGAGCAAAGGCTAAATACAAGTTAAAATGAAAAAAACTCTTAAAACAGAGGAAAAGCTTCACGACATGCATTTTGCAGTGATGTGTTAGATATCACACAAAGAGCACAACAAAAGAGAAAATTAGTGTTGGGGCTGGGGAGATAGCTCTGCGGCACAAGTGCCTGCCTGGCAAGTGCGAGGTCGTGAGTTCAAACCCCAGTCCCACCAAAAAAACAAAGGTAAAAAGAGAAAATTAGTGTTATGGTTTGTATATAGGCGTCCCCCCAAAGCCTCATGCAGTCATGGGGCAGCTTCTGGAATTTGTAACTGATTATTGTGGAAATGGGTGCTGCCTCTCCCCTGAAGCAGGTGATCTGCATTTCAATGTAAGGTAGGAAGAGAAGTTAGCTGCTTGAGCTGCTGCTACCTCTCCCTGCGCTCTTGCTCTTAGCTGCCACCATGGAAGGTTGCCCTCTGCCATGTGCCACTCTGCCTTGGAGCCAGCTGAATATGGACTGAAACCTCCAGTAACTGTGAGCTAAATAAACCTTTCCTTCCCTGATTTTGAGTGTTGGGTGTTTGTCCCAGCAACGAGAGAAGAGTAACTAAGACAACTAGCTTTCAAAAAATTGTCTAAGTATTAACACAGAGGAAAATGAAAATACAGAATTACTACTGAGAGATGGCTTCAAATCCATAAGGGGAGCCAATGTCTAAACCCAGAATTGGGGGCTGGGGCTTTAGCTCAGCAGTAGAACACTTGCTTGGCAGGCTCAAAGCGCTGGGTTCGGTCCTTGGCACCAACCTCCCTAAAAAAAATTTTCAGTCAAAGAAAAAAAAAACCTCCCCCAAACCAAGGCAACTAATCCCAGAACTGAGCTCACGTTGATGGGCATGCAGGGAAAGCAGAAGCTACGCGCTGTTGTGGGGGAGGGCGGTATAAAATGGTGCAGCTGCTTGGGAGCGCTTCAGAAACCCACGGGACCTGGCGGCTCCACTCCTGCACACATGCCCAAGAATCTGTGAAGAGGGACTCGTGGGGGAATTTGTTGGCCAGTGTCCCCAGCAGATTATTCAGAACAGCCCCAAACAGAAACAACCCAAGTGCCACAGAGGAGTACAGATGTGGTACATCCAAACTACAGAGCTTTAGCCTTGGAAAGCACGGGACCCTGCCGCCCACACAGCACTCTGAAAACACGCTGAGGAGGTAAGCCTGGCACAGGAGGCACTGCAGCACTCCCTCTCACGAGGTGCCCAGAAGCACAAAACCTCGGGAGGAGGAGGCCAGCTGGGAGGCTCGCTGTCTGCAGGGGCGGTGGGAAGGCCCTGGAGATGGACGGCGGGCACGGCTGGGCAGCGCCCTGCACACTCACACCCAGTGCTGAACCCTGCAGGCCACTTCAGGGACTGTGTACTGAAATAAGAGGCCAGAGAAGTACTATCCTCCAAGACGTGACGGGGAGTTTTAGGACATATGTTGGTTCAGTGGCATACCCAGGGACAAAAATAAAAATTTTCCGTTACCCACAGGGAGACCTCGGCTCCTGCCTTACCTCTGGTCGAAAGAGAGGGCCATGGATCGGATTCCCGCGTCGCAGCCTGGGTAGGCAAAGAGCTGCCTGAGGTCGGACACCTGCCACACCCTCACCACACCGTTGTCTCCTCCTGTGAGCAGATACTGCCCATCCCGGCTCAGCTGCATGGCCTGCGAGAGATGTCAGTGGTGTCAGAGGTGGTCTGTGGAGAAGGGCCCCAGCTAGAGGTCGTCAGTCTCCAGGTCCCCCGCCACTACTGTGCTAGGGTGGGGAGTGACCCTTAGAGCTCCCAGGGGCAAGGTCAGGCCATGCTTGGGGCTTTCTTTTGCTTTTCAGTTTCTGCTTTGTAGGATGGGGTTAAGGAGGCTCTGGTTCTATAAATGCTAGCTGGATGGTCGGTGCCGTGGGTGGCAGGGGTACTTCCTGCACGCCACGGTGTACCCCTCACCTGCCAGGCACCACTCGCCTCCCTGGGCTGTGGGGAAAGGTGCTGCCCCGGGGACCACAGCCCCCGCCTGTGCCCAGCTCGGCATAGCTTTGTGCTGCAGGTAGGCAGCGCTGCCACCATAGCTCCAGGCAACGGCCTCGCCCTCTGCCTCAGAGCGGAGAGCGCAGACTTGGAACTTGTTCTTTGATCCTGAGAAACAAGTGCTCTCAGATGAAAGCCTGTGGTCCTAAGGCAGACCACTGCTGTTGCCTGGTTTGCTGCCTGGTTTTACATCTTTTAATGCCTGGTGGGGGAGGAAGTCATTTGTCACAACACAGGGAGAATGCGGGTTTCAAACCTGAATGCTCTCATAGATAGCACCAGGACCTAGCTACACGAGGCCTCATGGGAGACCCAGTGGGAGACACAGAGCCCAGCAAGCCTGACATCTGCCCCGGCTTCCCCTCTCCTCCATCCCTTGCTAATTCCACACAGCTCCTTTCTAGGGGGACAGCGCCTGCGTGTCCTGTTCGCATGGGTGTAGTGGCCATGGGGATCCAAGCTGTGCCAACAGCAAGGAAGAACAAGCTCTCATTTCTGAAAGTTATTTGCACTGTTCTGCACTCAAGTGTTTTAGCATAACTCTATCAGGTCTTCAATTTATACTTTAAATTTTTTTCAAAAAAATTACAGAAAAATTGGTGCTGCTGGGGAGATGGCTCAGTGGCATAAGTACAAGGTCCTGAGTTTGATCTCCGGTACAAAACAAAACAAAACTAGGAAAACTGGTGCTATCTCATTCCTATCCAACTCAAGTCATCGAAGTGGCAACATTAACAGTCTGCAAATACATAACATCCAAAAACCCAAATATATCTAAGAAATAACCCACAAAGGGCCAGGGAGATAGCTCAGTGGAGTAAGTGCTTCCCTGGCAAGCACAAGGTCCTGAGTTCAATCCCTTGTACTGTTAAAAAAAAAAAAATCCATATGTTGTAGACAATTATAAGATGTATTCTCTGAGTCTTTTTAATATGAGTGAAAATCAGTATCTTTGCCCATTCATCTCACACACAGCAAACCCAGAGGTATCTGGAAAGTGCAATGAAGACTAGACAATAATTATTTGCTACACTTATAAAATCCAGCTGATGAAAATCCATTAACCTCATGGTTGTGGTTCACTTGAATTTTAGACTTGAGGCTTTTTAATGGATAAGTGCTATATTAAAACCATTAATCTTTAAGTGTTTGTTCTAGTAAAGAAATCTCTAATCCTACTTCTGTCTGGAATGAAAGAAAGCCTGGACTTTCAGGATGGAACCGGGTACCTTCCAAGGTGCAAAACTCTTGCTGGCCTCAAGATCCTCTCAGCTTGCTCGAGCTGCCAGAGCCGAGGTGACAGCCACCTCCATCTTTTTTTTTCCTTTTTTCTTTTTGTCTTTTTGAGACAAGGTCTTGCTATGCAGTTCAGGCTGGCCCTGAGCTCACTTTTTGTAGCCCAGGCTGGTCTTGAACTCGCACCGATCCTCCTGCCTCAGCCTCCCAAGTGCTGGGATTACAGGCATGCGCCGCCATGGCCCGGCTCACCTCAGTCTTAATTCTAATGCGTCTCAGATACAGGCCAGGCTGAGGCTGGAGACTGGAATGGTGCCCTCTCTGAATCCCGTGCTTTGGAGGACGCATGGCTGCCTTGGATTTTAGGAGGCAGCCGCAGGCCAATGCGGTCTGTTGGGAACAACCACACCCTAACACAGCCCCAGGACAAGACAGGAGTCCCTATGGGTGAAACAGTGGTAAGCCTTTAATGATAATACAACCTCACTGCCTGCGCAGGCTGCCTACTACAGTTGGAGTTGTTTATTAAGACATCTGAACCTTGTCTCATGCACTGTAATATGCTGTTAGCCAAAATGCCACTGAGCAATCTGCTCCAGAGCAGACAGGGCGCCGGGATGGGCACAGAGCTTCCCCAGCTGCCTGCGGGGGCTTGGTACTTCACAGCGACTCACTTCTGGCCTGGGCTGGCGACTTGCTCTGCACTCCTCTTACATGGCGCAGGGTGCAGCTGGGGCACAGCGAGGGCTGGGACGGCAGCAGGCTCTGGAGCCAGGCAGTTAGGTGCTCATTTGAGGCCAGCTCGATTTAGTCACACAGTCACCATTTGCAAAATAAGTGTGATAAAATTCGGGAGTGCGGGGAGGGGGTGGGAACAGGATTGTTTAGGCCTGGATGGGGGAACGGAAATAAGACAGAGGGAGCCCTGCCCAGGGGCCGCAGGGCAGACAGCAACTCCACAGGGGACCAGCCCTGATCCTTGGGATTGACAGAAATGCCACAGCAAGGGTTGGGGCCAGTAGGAGTTTCAAATTATTTCACAGATTTATTAGTGTAGCTGACAATATAATCACAACTGACAATGACAGACTATCAGCATTATGACTGTAAAGAAACAGGGAAAAGAAAACCCTCTGATGTGGATTTGGTTTAAGTGAGGTATGGGAAAGGAGAAAACCAAAAGTGTGTTGGGTGGATGCGGGAGGTGGGGGGCACAGGAGGGCAGTGGGGGTGCAGCCTGGATAGCTGGGGAGACACGGGAAGGTGCAGTGGGCAAAGGGCCTGGGCCTGTGCTGGGAGCAGGCAACCTGTGTGGGGCTCTCGCTCCCTTATGTCTCGGCACTGCCCCCACGTGCCCCGGGCCCCTCACCTTATGTGTTCACATGCGCCTCAAGCCCTTGCTGGAAGCAGCAGCAACATCACAGCGACACAGCGCCCGGTCCCTAAGCCGCACCCGCAGCAGGGGCGGGGTGTGGGGGTGTGTGTGTGGGGGGGTGGCCCTGAAGCCTGAGGAGCAGCTCCCAGGGGCACAGCCACTTTCCCTTCAGCCTCTGGACTCGTAGGAGCCCTGTCCTGAAAGGCAGCACCCAAGGAGGCTGGCGGCACCAGCACTCCTGTGTACGGAAAGGAGAGGTGCCTGCCTACCTACAGCACAGCGTGGAGCCTGCCTGCCGCCTTGGCCTGGCCTGCTGGGTTTTATGACTGTGCAGGACTCGGGTCTGGCTTCAGCAGCTGAGCTGTCATCCTCAGCACCAGGCTGCCCGGTCAGTGTGCAGAGGGCCAGGGCTAGGCGCGATCAGTGTTAGCTTTGATACTCAGGAAACACCAGTGGGCAGTAAATGTCCTTAGGCTAAAAAAATGTGCTGGCAGCAGAAACCCCCCAGGGGACCCCTCCGCAGCCAGGACAGCCCCCAGGTGGGTTTCTCCAGTGGGCCGTCCCCTCCCTTGCCTGCCACCCACCGCCACTCACCCTGATGTTGTCGTCCGTGCCCACGTTGGCCTGGAGGGTGCCGTTCACGCTGAATGTGCAGAAGTGGCCGTGCTCGTAGAAGATGACGCAGTGGCCCTCTCGGGAAGCCTGAATGAGCTTTGGTCTCAGGCAGTTTTCAGGACCCTCCAGGGTTCTCAGCAAGTCTCCATTCATGGAATGTATGAGGCATGGTCCTTCTGAGAGGGAGGAGAAATGAAAGCCAAGTTCATCATGGAACGAATTAGTTACAGCATGTGAGCTGATGGCAGAGCTCTCGCTTGGCATGGGCGAGGCCCCACATTCAACCCCCGTGGCAGAAAAAATAAAATAAGCAAATGTGATCTGAGTCTTCCATGTGTGTATGGGGCAGTGGTAAGGGACTGAACCTAGCGCCTTTATGCTGAACTACAGCCCTTTTTTATTTTTTGAGGCAGTCTCACTAAGTTGCCCAGGCTGGGCTGCAAGTAGTGATCCTCCTGCCTCAGCCTCCCAGGGTGCAGGGTTACCATGCCTGACTGTGACCCGTGTCTCAGATACAGATAGTCAGAACCTCAGTGCCACACTGCGTGTGAAAGTTCCTGAAAACATCATCTTGCACATCATATCCTCCTCATGGGCTGCAAGATAGCACAGCGGTGTAAAGCACCTGCTTAAGCAACCGCAGGGACCAAGGTTCGATCCCTGGCACCACATGCTGTGCCAGCCCCACCCCCAGGGCAGGATGAGTAGGCCATAACATAAATAAAGTTTAAAAAAAATCCTCCTCATGTTTGCCAGCTCTCAGCTTCCCTGGAAGAGGAGAGAAGCCATATCACAGACATTCAAGTTCACTTCTCAAGCAAGAGACAGGAAGTTACTCACGAAGTTCATTATACCAGGAAGTAAAATGAACTGGAAGAAGTCAGAGTAGGACAGCTTTCAAACCTAGAACAGCTGCAGGGCCAAGCACGCGTGGCCTCTGCCTGCACCTCAAGGCCTGGGCCGGGTGCGGCTGTGGGCAGCTCCTGAGGCCTGAGCTGCCTTTTCTCCCTGCCCACCACTGCAGCTGATAGGGAGCCCTGGTAACCCCTCACCCTCACAAAGTAGTCCGCACAGGCTCCTTCTGAGTCCGTTCCCTGCCGTTCCCAAAACAAGCAGCAGTGCCCAGTAATGCCCAGGTACATCAGAGCATTCCTGGTTCACAGCCCCTACCACATGCAATGTAGAGGGCTGCGTACCAGAACTACCTGTGCATGGCTACGCTCCATAAGAGGACAAGCCGGCCTGGTGGGCTAGCTGGCACGCCCCACTACTTCCCTGCCCAATTTGCTTGTGGCCACATGGAATCTTTTCCTGCTTCTTGCATAAGGCTCTCAGCCTTTTCCAGGCCCTTCAGGGAGTTTAGAGTTCAGTGCTCTCCAATAGAAATACACCAGGCAGTCCACTTTGGCCAGCTCCAGCTTGTGTGAACTTCCGGTCATCTCCTCAAAGTCTCTAGGCACCCCAGCAGCATAGTCACACATTTGGCTGTCACGCTGATTACACAGCAAACTAGCCCATCAGTCCACACGCTGCTACAAGACAGCTGTGTGTCACCAGTGATGAGCAGTCCCATCCCTTCTCCCAGAGTGGACAGGTGACAGGGAGCCATGATCTGTTCAGCGCATGCCCAGATGGCAGGTACAGTAACCATGCTGCTTCCTGGTCTCCCAGTGATAAACTCGGATGGCACTTTACAAAAATAGGCTGCAGAAGTGGATACTGGCCAACAGAGATGGAACTTGGAAAGAATGAAAGGCGAAAAAGCTGAGAGTGAAATCTCAACTGAATATAACCACAGAAGAAACAGTTGCCACTGCGATGTGGACAGCGCCAGGGCCCGAGATACACACCCAGGAGATGAGTGAGCCGAGCTCACTGGTATAAATCAGGGAGGTGGTTGCACCAAAACTGATGGGGTGACACCAGAGGGCTCACCAGAGGACATTTCATGGTACAGGAAGCTGGTGCAACCCTAGAAAGGAGAGGGATGACTCCCCGGCCTTTGGCACCATGGAGACAGGGCGATGAGCAGTGCCCACATCACCCTGGGAAGCATTCACGATGAGAGACGACGCTTGCATTGTTCTTAATGCTTCGAATGACAGTGTACTAGGCACACGCTTTCCTATCTTCATGTTCCTAAACACATACCTGACACCAGTTTTTTCCAGGTTTTAACAAAAAGCTCTTAAGAGGCCATGGAACAATCATAAAATTTCCCGTTAATTAGGGTCATCTGGTGTGGTCTGGGTTTGCACTGCCATTGTAACAGCCCTGCCATGTACAAGGCATGGTAGCTGGAGTCCCATAGTTGTAGTTACCCCTGCATGTCTACTTTGGATCACATGTAGCCCAAGAACTCATATTAGCTGAGGACATAGGACATGACTGGGAACCAGAAGGAAAAAGTCTAGTCATCACAGAATTCTTCCGGTATTCCTATTTCACTGATCAACTACATTTTTTAAGCACAATGCTTCCCATTTTTACTATGCTGTGTTAGCTAGACTGTTAACAATTGAAGACACAGACGAGGTGACTCTGCTCCCTCACCAGATAAGCCTAGAAGACATGAGGCTGTTTTTGTCTCAGGAAAGCGAGCCAGAGGTAGGCAGGTGCCTCCCATGAAGAAGCCCTGAGTTAATGGAGCCCTGCTCCTGAGCGGATGCTGATCTGTCATCCGTGCTCCTGGAAAGCTTGCTTGAGGGCTCTGGCCCAAAGCTGCAGGAGCCAGAGCGCTCCAGCCCAAGCGACTCTCCACTCCCTTCGTGGTGTCCCTCTGACCCTTGCCTAGGCCCTGAGATTTCAAAGGTGGGATCAAGAGTTTCTCTTTAGGTGTGAGATGGAACCCAGTCAGAGGACAGAAAAATAAACGAATACCAGTATGTGCCTTGTTCATGCCTCACGGAGGTGAGACAATTAATGGGCATTACTTTAAAACACCTGAAACTCTAGAGCAGTGCTGTGAAGTAATTTTTTACAGTAATGGAAATTCTGTATCTGTGCTGTCTAATGCCACACCTACTGGCCATGTGTGAGTATTCAGCATTTAAAATGTGACTACGATCACTGAGGGATTTAACTGTACTTAATTTTAGCTAATTTCAATAGAACCCTAAGTGAGTAACAGTTACTATAATAGGCTAAAGTTTTTAGAAAAAAGGAATCAACTTCATTCATGATACCTGGTTTTAGAAGACACCAAGAAATGTACACCTTTTATGAAGATCCCACACTGTTACCTTGAGAACCACTTAACACCAGGCCCAGCTCTGCACACACAGCCGCACACGTGATCTCACAGTCGTGGCCTGTCAGGATGGCCCGAGGGGTGGTGGTCTCACCTGCAGGAGAAACAGGTAAAAAAGACAAGTCAATTTGCACTCATGCAGATTAAGTGAGGATGTGCTTCTAATTCCCATCATGCATTTACATTACTGTCATTCACATTACAGTTCTGAGAAGTTGTCAAAATTTGTATTTCAGAGTTAGATCCAAAGTCTAAGCTGCAGTTTGATTTTGAGGATCCCATGTTGGTATGTGTCTTGGAGTCCTTCTGGATTATCAAGCAGTGGTTGAAAGTGGAAGGTTAAGGATGACAAAAGCTGCATTCTAAAATGCTTCGGACAATTTCCAAATATTGGAGAAATCAGCCCCTCCATGAGGTCATTTATAGAGGGATGACATATAAGGAGGCCCTGTGGCTTAACTGACATTTCAAAGCTGAACACCAGGCTCTGATGGCGATGATCTGATGATGAAGACAGTGACCAAGGACCCGGGATGGCTCAGAGCAGTCTCTCTTAGCTATGTGTTTTCTAAGTCCTGTATTTTTCTGATGTGTAAATCTTGCAGAGTACATTCTTCTATGATAAAAACCTAAACCCTCGCATATAACTTCTGTTAGGGGAATAGGGTGCGGAAGGAGTCAGAGGAGCACCCAACGATGTGAGATGTTTCCAAACATGTGCACGGGCATAAAGAACCAGTCACTTGGGGTCTCTGTCTGAACAGAAAAACTCACACCATGAAAGGCGGCAGCACAGAGAGGTAACCATGATGTCTGACTCAGGCCAAATTATGAGGATCAAGTGGATTCCATATTTAGCCTGGAGAATACTAGTTTGAACTAGTCCTTTATTTTCACAGTGTCTAAGGACAAAGGCACAAGCACCTTCCTTAGTGAGAGCAGAGCAGGCTTCTGTGACATCTGTGACATCCTCAGAGTCCTTCAATCTGGACTGGATTTATGGTATGATTGCTAATCATTCAATCCAAAAGGGCAGATATGCCCAGAAGGCAGGTCATTGCCACAGCTCTGGAATTCCGTAGGAAAGCATCTGTCCTCCTGACCCTAGCCATGTGGCTGTCCTTAATACCGTCACCTGCTCTGGAGATGGCATGCTGGCCAAGGTGGGGAAATAGTGACAGAGACCCACTGCCCTTCAAAGGGCAAAGAAATACTGCTGCAGAAACTGAGGCAGCCTCTGCGGCAGGGGCTCCTGTGGCAGGGTGATGGGTTCTCTGCCATTTCATACAAACTGCCTGTTCTGGATGCTGGGAAGAAAGACAGGTGTCACAGAACATGCAGAGACCCATGACAGAAGAGGAGCAAGGCCTTGCCATGCAGGGAGGAGCCGCGCTCTGAGTCGCTGGGCCCACCCGCCCCCACAACCAGAGGAGATCTGGGACCCAGCAACATATAAAACAGTTCTAGCACGTGTACCACAGGACAATAGTACAGCTGTGTCCTCAAGTGTCCCTAGGGCTCTGGTGACCAGAGGTACTTCTGAAGGTGGAGTCTGCCTGCATGCTTAGTGACAAAGGGAGACCACTGAGAAGGGGTTGGCTTCATCTGATTGCACATTTTAAGTGTTAGAGGTCACACTCATCTTAGTTAAAAAATTTACTTAACATCTCCTGAAACAAAAGCACTTGTCATAAAACCAATTGTTTTCTGAAGAAGTCTAAAGGGCCAGTGAGATAGCTCAGCAGACTAAGCGCCTGCTTAGGCAAGCACAGGGACCAGGGTTGAATCCCTAATACTCATGCTATGCCAGCCACCCCCCAGGCACGCTGAGCTGGCCACTAAGACCAGGCATGGTGGTGCACATCTATAATCCCAGTGCTGTGTCCCCAAGTGCCCCCAGGGCTCTGGTGACTAGAGGAGGATTCAGAAGGATCACTACAAGTCTGAACTGTGTAGTGAGACCATGTACCAAATACATTTTCAAAAATAAATAAGTAAATAAATGAATAAATAAATGTGAATTTAAGAAGTCCACAACTTTGGAGAGGATTTTAGCTTTTTGTTAGTGATAATCTGCATCTGTTTTAAAAAGTTAACAATACTTTAGCCCCAATTCATGGTTTCCCCTTTTCCCATGAAGTTCTAAATTTCACAAAATAGCATACAGTGTTATTTTTTAAATTACTGTCTAACTACATCTACTGGAAGCTTTTTAAAATCAGCAGTTAAAATTGTTATGATCTAAGGAATACATGCTGTGTGATTATTCCTGTTTTGTTTGTTTTCATATGTAACCATTATGTCAAGGGTGAGGTTTGCACTGCGACTGGAATTGCCTAGGAATTCCTCAGTGAAGTTGGAGGTTTGAAGAACTAATGTCAAAGGAAAACAATCTCCACTGCAGCCAAAGTAAACCAGGCAGAGGGACCTGTACTCAGAGGACAGTGTCATCAAGAATACAGGGCTTTTTGTGTTCTAAATTTTAGAATATTTTCTCAGAAGCATAGTGGATGAAGAGAACACACTGCTGTCAATTGTATTTCCTCCTTTAATGTAAGCTTTGAGATACTGTATTAAAAGATTTCTGGGGCTATAAAGTCAAAAGTTTAGGCAGCTTCAAATTAGCTCTAGAAAATGGGTTAAGATGGAAGCATTCTTTTTTTGGTAAGTCATAATTAAGTTTCTATAAGTATTACTTACAAGATATTAGTTTCCAAGAATCTAAATTATGCCATGTAATTTTCACTCCACAAGTCAGAAGTCTCTTTCTCTCTCACACACACACATGCATGCATGCACACACATGTTATTGTGAAACTGAAACAAGCCCCTTTTTCACAGGGCCTGATCTCTAAGTAAAGAGCTATTTAATGCTAGGACTTTGGTTTCAAGGTTTGGCAAAATGTTCTCTAATTCAGGAAACAGTTTAAAAAATTCAGAAAATATGGGAGGAAAAGGAAAAAACAAAGAAACAAAAACAAGAAAGAGAGCAACAACAAATCAAATGCATAAGGGCAAACTTAGGATCTTTAGGGTCTTCTCAGGAAACTGTTTCAGAAACACTTGTTAGATTTCCCATAAAGAGACTGTGCCCAGCTCCTTGCATTTGCAAAAAATGAAACTGCATAGGTTCGCAAAACCCCAGTTCAACCGCATCAGGCAGGAGATCATTGACTCTAAAAAAGGTCTCCATTCTGGCTTATGCGCTCAACTTTGTGCTCCATTTGTCTGCCTCTCAGACTGAACATTCTCCACGTTTTCTCCTTGTCAAAAAAAAAAAGTATGTTCAAAAGAAATAACTTGGATTTTTGTTAAGTTCCAATAAACAAAGAGCTTTAAATACTAAAATTTTACTACAGAAAATATCACTATATGATATATGATGTAAGCCAAATAAGCATAAACTATATGAACAGACATTATGGGGACCTCTTGGAATTAACTCATTAAGAGGAGAGGTAATGTCAGAGACAGAACATGGGCCATCCATGTGGCGTATGGGATTGATCTTTACACAGTTATACCTGCATGCATTAATATCCTGGATCCTATCAGAGGCCATGTGACAACAGCCCACAAAAAGGAAAGATAAAACCGCTCCACTTCATGGAATCTGGACCTGTCACACCTTCATCCCAGTCCCCACCTTTTCCCACCACTTGTCACCTCACTGGATGAATACCCAGAGAGAACAAGCTGCACAAATAAGATGATTC
>PVKN010021643.1:0-15460 GCA_004027915.1 Capromys pilorides
TGACCTGGGCCTGCCTAGGATATGATTGGCTCCTCCCTAGAGCGGGATCAAGGGCCCATCCTGGGATGTGATTGGCTCCACCCTAGGGCACAATGGGCCCACGTCAGAGTGGCTGAGCACAAAGAGACTTTTTAAAGGGCTGTTACTCTCTGCTCCGGTGAGTTGATTGTTCTGCCACCATGAACTGGATGCCCTCTGCTCTGTTCCACTCAGCCTTGGACCGGCCGAATATGGACTGAAACCTCCAGCAACTGTGAGCTAAATAAACCTTTCCTTCCTTCATTTTGAGTGTCGGGTATTTGTCACAGCAACGAGTAAAAGTAACTAAGACAGGTACCTCAGGCAGTTTCCAGCACTCTGAACACATTTACAGCAGCCGCCTTGCAGCCACCTCCTCATGGTGCAGGGCCTCGCTTTCCTCCTTGTGTAGAGCAATTTTTGTATGTCTCCCAATATTGTGTTGAAGAGTGGACATTTAGATAATACACTGCAGCATGATAGCCGCTCCCCTTCTAGCGCCTGCCGTTTGCTCAGCAGTCTGTTCCTCGGCAGGGCGCAGCGTGGGGCAGGACGCCGCTTCTCCCAGGCTCTCCAGGGCTGCTCTGCGTGCGCGGCTGGCACACCCTCTTAGCCTCTGCTACTGCGAACAGATCTCCATTGCTCCCTGCCGTCACCTTTGCATAAATGGCTCACAAGTCTCATCTGATGAAACCAAGGCTTTTGCAAGGGCAGGGTGCTGCCCGTCTTGGCAGCTGCCCCTCCCAAGGGGAAACCACAGGTCTAGATCGGGAGCTGGGCGGAGGAGGAGCCTGTCTCGGCCAGAAGCTCCTAGCATGGAGCTTCCAACACAATGATCTCCCCTGGGAGGGCAGAGGCAGAAGAGGCCTGCAGCTCAGGGCCAGAGGCACACAGCAAGGCACAGCAGCGTTCCTGAGCGCTGCTTCTCCCTTCGCTGCACGCCCTTGAGATCATTTCCAGATAACGTAAATGCTTGATGTTTTTATCGTAGAGTGTAACATTATACAGTATAATTTTAGAGAAAATTATAAAATGCAACACTTTAAAAAAAAAGAAGCAGAATTTGGGAGGCAGAGGAAGGCCTCAAGTTTAAGCCTACCTGGGCAATCAATTTAGTAAGACTTTATCTCAAAAGCTTGCAGGGAGCCAGGGATGTAGCTCAGGGCAACTTCGGTCCCTAGTGCTTTAAAAACAAAAGCACCCAGCTACTTTCTCTTCGTGCAATGAAAAGAAGGAACTGTACTAATGATGTTTAGACAATAAATCATGTCTGCATATTGTACTCTGAACAACTATGATGAAGACAATGATATGCAATGTATTAATTATTGTAAAAAACAAAAGAAAAATAAAAAAAACCAAAAGTAATAAAAAATTTGCTGTGTCTGATGTGCCTCACACCCAAGAAATCAAAGAAACATTAAATATTTAGATCACTCGCATCAAAAGCCTTAAGTACGATGTGCAGTAACCCCTTACAGGGCTACAGACTGCATATTTAGAAAACTATTTCCTCTACAAAGAATTTTATCAGCTCCACAAAAATCTGTAGGTTTTACACTGAGCGGGTGACGAGATGCCCTCGGATCCACATTCCTACTAAGTAACTGTCAGAACCTGCTCATCCACACACAGCGCTGCTGCAGCACGGTGAGGTTCTCTTCCTCCCCTCCCTGCACCTCCTTCTCCTCAGCTTCCGGCTCGCGCATCCTGGAGCCTGCAGGCCTCCCAGGGCCCGACGTTCGGCTGCCCCTAACCTTGCGCAGGCGCTGTGACACTCCGTGCACGCTTCTCCTTTATCTTAGCTGATTTCGACTCGCATGGTTGCTTGTCCTAGGCTGACTCTCGGGAACGCAGCTCACCCCGTTTTCCTGAAGCATGCTCTGTGTGACTCTGGGTGACTGGGTGGAGCTTGGAGTAATGCAGGCGGAAGGCAGGCAATGCCATCTGGGAGCCCTGGGAACTTTTTTTTTTTCTTATCTGCACTTCGGGAAGAACCGTAAGTTTTATCTCCCTGTCACGAGATGTGCTCCTCCTTGCCATAGCATCATCAGGGGCTTCTTCCTCACAGGCCTGGCCTCCTGCCTCTCTGAGCATTTGCTGGAGGAGTTGGGGAAGCTGACCCAATCATCTGGGTGCCGTTCTCATGCTCCTCCCAGCAGGGCACACCAAGGGGCGTCTGCAGGCCTCTCGCCCCAGCTCGCTGGGACTCCTTCACCCATGATGACGACGAAGCAGCATCTACCTGCTAGGCCCTTCCCAGCGTCTCACCAGTAGCTGGATTGAACAGAGATACCTCCCTCCGAGGGCTTTAGCATCAACTGATTTACCCTAAACGCTTGCTTTCAAAACACACCTTAATATAATTCCTAGCTAATGACTGTGTCAGCCCTTACTCTTCTGAGAGTTGACGCTGAACACTTCTTTCAAATGTATTTAGTATGGGTCTACAGTGTCCACTGGGTCTCACTGCGCAGCTTAGACTTGTAGTGATCCTCCTGTTTTCAGTCTCCCCAGTCTCAGTCCCTGTCTCAGCCTGTCCTGGGGCGGGGCCAGCACGGCAGGTGGTGCCAGGGGCCAGACTCCATCCCTGCACTTGCCTCAGCAGGTGCTTTTGTCCTCTGAGCTGTCCCTTGATGCTGAACACCGTTTACTTGTTTTACCTGTCCATGTGGTTTTATATCTCACGCGGGGCCAGGATTTTGCAAGGTTCATGAACCCTTGTACTCTCGCAGCCCAGAAAACACCTGACACACAGGGGTCACTCCATGAAGCTGGGTGGGGTGAGTGACTGAGAGGATGCGGGGACCCCAGCCTGGCTTCGGATGCCATGCCGACCACCTACGGCCACCACCCATCCCTCCAGGCACGCATTCCTATGGCAGTTTGTTTCCATAGAGATTTCCTTTGATAACGTCTGCAGCAGACGCTCTCAGCCCGGAGAGACCGTCACACCCGGGAAAGTCGTCAGGTTGGCACCGATGGAGAAGAGCAGTGGGTAGTAGGCTGCGGTGCTTGCCCCTCTCAGATGGCGTCCTGGATTCTGCCTTTGTGCCTTTAGTCTGAAATATTCCTTAAGATGTAGAAATAGCTTGCTTCAGAGGGAGGGTGTCTAGTTTATCTCTGTTGGACAGGAAGGCCTGCTGTCCTGGAACTAGCCCTGGCAATAGAATGGAGATGTTGGTGCCTGGTCCTGATTTCTGAGACACTGGGAATGTTACTTAACCTCTCTGTCCTTCAGAACCACTTTCTTCAAAATGTGGATGAGAGCGCTGACTCGTAGCTGAATAAAGCATCCTGTGCACGGCTGGACTCAGTCCACATATGGGTATTACTGGTAGGTTCTGGCCCCAGAGTGAACTGCTGGATCACTATGGTGGTCATCTAACGTGGCTGAAGCCCCGAAGCAGCAGCTTATCATCCCAGAGACCACCTCCCCTCTTCTTGTCCAACCCAGCCCAGGGTGCAGTTTCCTTATTCCATTCCTGCCACCACAGGGAAGACCCCAATCAGCTCCTTAGGTATATCTCAACGTCCCCCTCAAACTTCACCTGCAGAAAAAGTCCATAAAAGCCTCCTCTCTCTGTGTCTCCTGCCAGAGGATCTGCCCCACCTGCCCTCCATCCTCTCTGTGTCTTTAGAGTTAATAAAGGCTTCTTTTATCTTTCCTCTCTCTTTATCGTGTCACCCAAAAAACTTAGCAGTTATTACCATTATTATCTGCAAACCAGTGATCCTAGACCTGTGCCCCATCACCACCCTGGGAGGACCTGTGTATTTCGCGACAGTGGCTACTGAAGTGGAATTCCTTGTGATGTGCGGTGCACGTGACCTTCTTGGGACTGCCCAGCCAAGTGTTTCGGCCCTCCCCGGCTGAGGAAAGGCTGCCTTCTGCCTTGCTTCTTCCCAGGCCCACCACCTGCTCTGGGTCTGAGTTTGCCCCATTCCACCTGCGGCTAAACACACTGCAGGAGACTGAGGAGCTAGGCCTGAAAACGTGTCTCCTGGGACAGGGGCTGACTGTGACCTTCTAGGCTCCGCCTGAGTGAGTGCCCCAAGCAAGGAGACCGGACAACACCAGGCAGAAGCCACGCAGCCATGGAAAGGAGCAGGGAAGGAGAGGCTTTGGGTGCCGTAGCCCGCTGCGTCCCACAGGAGCCTGCTCGCCAGGCCAGTTGTGGAGGGGTGAGAGCACCGAGTCGGGCTTGGGGGCCTAACCACGTGCCGACGGGCACAGCATCAGGTGGAAGGTGGCCAGAGCAAGCGGCCCCTGCCCTTGTCGCTGCAGGCACTGGGCGAGGGGCTTCCCCACTCAGCCGCCCAACCAGCGCTCTCTCTGCCTTTTGGATTATAGGAGATAATGCAGGCAAGAATGCCTAGAACATGCAGGGGCTTCCTAGGTGCCTCCAGGGTCCCAGTGCCACCTGTCTCTTTGCAGCGAGCGCATCTGAAGCCCTCTGAGGAGGGCGGTTGCCAGCTCCCTTGACTCCGTCTGGGTTGTGCCCAACAGCCACAGCAGCTCTGTGCTCCTGTCCAGGAACCCTGTTCATAGATACCAGCACCCAGTGCCTGCACCCCTGCTAGTAGCTCCAGGGGTCCCTTGGGGGATGGCCCCAGGTGGATGCCAGAGCAGGCTGCTGGGCTGAGTCCTTCAGCAACCCTTTGCTGAGGCAGGGGTGCTCCTCACAGGTGGCCCCTCGAGGGCGCACGGGGCCACCTGACTCATGGCGGGAGCCACCTTCCTCCTCTGGTGCTTGGGACATACACAGTTCTGCTGGGGCGAAGTGCTGGCAGATGCCGCTATCTTAGGCTCATCATGGTCAGGCAGCTGCAGAGGAAGGGCTGCCAGGACCCGGGCTGGAAAGGAGCTGCTCGGTGGCTTCCGCTTGGCACCTCGAGGCCGCGTCCTGCCAGCAGGAGCGCAGCACTGAAAGTAGGTCGGCCCCGCGGAAACCAGGTGCTTCCTGCCCTGACCCTTGGCAGGGCCAAACCAGTGTGCCCAGGTGCTGCCCCAGGTGCGCTGAAGGCCACCGCCCCTTGGGATCTCTAAGACAGATGCCATCGGGGCCTCAGCCATGGGACCTCGGAGGAGAGGCGATTTATAAGCCAGATTTGTCAGTGACATTTACTGCAGCTACATCTAATTCAGTCTTCCAGAATTATAGCCATAATCTCTTATCACAGATAAGAAAGCTCAGAGAAATAAAAATAACTTTCATGCAAGCATCCCTCTAACTGCTGAAAATGTTTGCTTTTTCTTCTGTTTGTCCCTGCTCTTAGCATTTCCAGGTAGCCTGCTATCCAGTGGTTCTTCTGTCTCACCCCTGGTGGGGCCAGCATAGACCTGAGGGCCCATGGGGAGGCAGCACCAGGAGAAAGGTCATTCTAGGAGCACAGGTCAGGAGGCCAAAGCCCTCCTGGATGTGGCCCTGCTCCTGTGTCAGTCAGCCGGCACAGGCTCAGAGGGCTGCGCCCCTCTCCAGTGCTAACGGCACTGAGAAGCACCGAGAGCAGATGTCCTTGTGTGAGTGCCACAGACCTGAGCGTGGACGCAGCTGGTGCGATGCTCCTCGCAGACCTCTGCGGACATACAGAATTCTTTGCCCGAAGTCGCTGGTGGGCTGTGAACCATCTCCCTGCTCTGTCCCAGGGTTCTGAAGAATTGATTCCTCTCCCTTGCCCAACTTCTGCTTTCTGGGCCCAGCGCTTTTTCAAAAACATTGTTTTATGCATTTAGTGCACGGTCTACAGGGTCTTACTACACAGACTGGACTCGTAGTGATCCTCCTTCTTCCAGCCTCCCAAGTGCGCATCACCACGCCCAGCCTCCATTGACACCTCAGTGCTCCCTGGGGACGAGTTGGCAAGGCACACCAGGGATTGAACCTCGGTCCCTGAGCCTGCCTTATCAGGTGCGTTAGTCTGTGGAGCTATCTGGCCGGCTCTTGGGCCCAGTACTTGGAGGCCAGCCCAAAGGCATGGCACACGTGAGCCGGTGGCCTCCAAGTTCAATCCTCATTGGCAGAAGCAGGGTCATTGGGGACCCATTAAAAACACAGAGTCACGGGATATGTCTACACCTCTGTTGGTGGCAGTCCTGAAGCCTTCTGGGGAACCTGGACCACTGAGGAGCCTTCCAGGGTCCTGGGAGGGCCAGATGGCTGCCTACAGCTAGAGCTGAACTCACACAAGAGCGTGATCAGGTCTACACCAGAGGTCGAGAAACTCTGCCCGCCAAGGCCAGGGAGTGTGTGTCAGGCTCTGACGGTCGTGAAGTGCCTGCCACAGCCACTCACCACTGTTGCTGTGTGGCAGCATGAGAGCTGTTGTCACACTACAAGGGCACGGGGCTACACTCTGGTGACACATCTAAACAGGCGCCGGGGTGGATTTGGTCTGCAGGCTGTGTTTCGCTGGCACTGCCTCTATACCACACCTTCTCTTAGCAACGCAAGAAATACCACGTTCCCTGGCCACACTGAGCCCCATCTCTGAAGGCGCAGCCTCAGTCCCCTGGCTGGGAGCCTCTGTGGGCCGGGACCCGCCCCCCAGTTTCTCTCAGCCCTTATTTCTTCACTCCAAAATACCAAGAGAGACTCTGCTCAGGGTTCTCCGGCAGGTCAGGAAATAGAGCCCCACGCTCTCCGGCATCTGCCCAAGGCTTACTCTAGCCTGGGGACCTTGAGGAAACAGCAAACCCAGGGAGGAGCTTCCCGAGAAGAGACGTCCCTTGCTGGCTCAAGGCAGATTGTCCCCAAGGCATTCAAACATTGGGTGAAGGAAGCCCTCCGTGGGAAAGGCTGTGAGGGAAGCTCCAGCACGCTAGAGCGGAGGCGCGAAGCCCCCTCAGGCCACCTCTTCCTCTCAGGCTCCATCTCCTGCATTTCCAGAGTCACTGACTCCCGGGGTCACTGCATCTCCACCTGCCTCTGCCCCAGGAAGAAGCCTGCGCACACACAGTGCCTCGCTGTGCCTGAGGGCTCCCTCCTCCTGTGCCTCCCCCACCTCCCCTCAGGGCGCAGGCCTCTGTCCATCTGTCTGTCTGTCAGTGGGATCGGTCTGCCACTCTCCAACTCCATGGTGGACAGAGAAGGCTGCCGCACGCCCCACCCCACCCCCACTGGGGAAAGCCTGGCTTGGAAATCAGGGATGAAGCTCCAGCCCCTGATCCGTCCTGGATTTTCAACCCACGTAAGATCACGATCTCGCTGAGGCGGTTTTCTCTTCCCCGCTGCACAAGCCATGATCTTATACACGCTTGCAGGCCAGGGGGCTGTGCGCTGTGCGGCAGGGCCGTGGGAGGGCGGGCCAGCGCAGTGTGTGTGGGGTCAGCCCGGGAGCCCCACAGCACAGATAGAAACTTGCCCGGACTGTATGTCAGGGGCACCAAGCCCAGCCTCCACGACTCTGACTGAGAAACACAGGTGTTGGTAGGAGCCACAGCTGAGCACCTCAGCTGACAGGTGGGTCAATGGAAAACCAGAATAAGTCTGTGCAGGCCCCCGAGGGCTGAGACCCTGAAGGGCTGGGTCCTCCTCCTCTTCAGGAAGCGCCCAACCCTGGCCACTATTCGAGGTCCATAGAGCTTCTCCACAGACTCTGCCCCTGGCCTCCCACATGTGACTGCTCTGCTCTCCACGGTCTTGGCCTTAGCATTTGGGCCCCAGGCACCCATTTGTGTTCCAGTCTGTGACAGCCAAAAGAAGAAAACCCTGTGCCTCCACGAGTCGCCAAAGCCAGAAACCCTGGACTCAGCTCCAGAGGAGACACGGCACCTCAGTACACTGCAATTTGTAGTCCCCACTTGTTCCCTGTCATTTCCAAGGAAGATATGAGATGCATGAGCTGGCCGACGGAGCCAGGAAGTTACTTATTCTGTAATTAGTCTCTCACTTGAAAACGTCGGGTTAATTACCAAGTCACATCTAGCAGGAATCTCCCTGGCTAGGGTTGACACTCAATTATGTTGGATTTAGAGGACATGCGCTGGCCACCAGGTGATGGCAATAAAAGGAGAAACAGAGATAAACTCAGGGGACGAAATATGTGTGTGTGTGTGTGTGTGTGTATGTGCGTGTGCGCGTGTGTGTGCACATGCACCAGGATGGGGCCTGGATGGAAGGAGAGGAGGGGACAGAATGAGCATGTGTCTCCCACAGATTGCATGCTGCCTGAGCACAATCCAGGGCTTGCCTGGACACCAAGATGCAGAGGAAGGAGGAGCAGCCTCTGGGTCACGCGGCCTGGGGCCAGTACACAGGTACGACTGTGCTGAGGCTGTGTGCAGATCTGTGATCCCAAACTGGTGCGTTATAGCACAGAAGAATCAACCCCGAAGCCTCCAGACTGGGCTGCCATGTTTTGCTCTTTATGCACAACTTGCTTTTGGAATCAAAGACACCTAATAATGTTCATATCTAGCCCAAAGAATGCAGGATTAAGTTCTTTGGTCAGTTGGTGTCAGTGGGGTAATAACTAGCAGTAAGAGATGGCAAGCACAGTACAGCATCAAGCCAATCTTTCTAAGAGAAAAATAGCCCATTCGATAGATAATGCCAGATTTTGTTTCCAATTTTCCAAAGCTTGCTGGAGAAGAAAGGCCAGAGTTCAACTCTAATCCCTCAAAACATCCTGCCAAAAATTCTAGTGTCTTGAAATATTCCACAACAAAAGCACTGGATGGTAAATGAGGAAGGATGCAACGGCAGCCCCAGGGAGCATTGCCTTAGGGGTCTTTCTGGTGGTCCAGGATGTCCACACGGCCCTCAGCTCGCACCGGCTTCCCACGGGAGGCACTGCGCCCGCAGCACTTAAAAATCATCTTCTCCATATAGACCACTGTTTCTGCTTGGAACTAAAAGTCTATCTAAACAGCAGTGGAAGGTCGTAACACAAAGGGAACCCCGAAAAGGGGGTGAGTATGTTCTAGATGTGGGGAGGCTGAGCTGAGCGAGTCTGGAGCTCTGGTGGGGCACACATGGACTCCCGAGTGGGCCAACTGCTCAGGCCCAGAAGCTGGGGAGAGTCTCCTCGTGGTGTCCATGGACATCTCTTGAGGAAGACTTAAAGTCGGGGTAAGTTGCAGCTAGGCAATCTCTAGTGGGTGACCCCCATTTGAAGTCAGGGGTGAACGACCAGATATCTAAATAAGCATGAGCTCTCCATTTCCAGTGATCCAGTTATTTCTGCAGAAATCAGGTTTTCTTTTATTAACTGATAGTCGCCGAGACTCTTGCTATTGTTCGGGGCTCTCCCAAATGTCATTAAAGAATGCGATTTCTCCTGTGCACGTCTCTCTCCTGGATGGACCTCACGGTCATGGCTGTCATTTCAAAACAGTCTGAGGGGCTTGGTGATGCTCCTGTAATGACCAGCCTTGGACTTTAGCAATCTCATCAGAGAGCAGAGACGCGCTGCACACTCCCCTGTGCTCTGACAGATCAACGGTGCTCCCCTTCCCCCCTTCTCACCTAGCCTCTCCACTTGAAGAGCCTGTGTCTCAGTTCAGTTAGATCACTGTTTCTCAATGGCAACGTACAGCACAGTGACCGGAAGGCTCGCCAACCGCATGCTGCCTGGCCTTGACCCCAGAGTTTGGCTTCCATGCCTGGGAGGGTGAGATGCTGAAAAGCCAAATGCTGTGGAGTTTGCAGGCAAAGGGGAAGCCTAGGCTGCTGACCTGAGCTCACACTCCGAGGACCCCGAGGGAGATACACGAGGATGAGAGATTAGGGCGTTCCTAGCTTCACGACCGAGTACTGGATTCAGTGCAGGGCACAGCAATAGGCATCAACTGGAAGGGCTGACAAAACACAACTTTACAGTTTAGCCCCAGTCAGACTTAGAAAAATCACACGTTTGGGAACACATAGTGACCACCATCTTATTTACAGAGCTCCTGAAACTCAGATAGGTGAGATGACCTGTCTACAACCACACTGCTCGCTTAGCCATGGGCAAAGCTGCACCTAGAGCCTGGGCTTGCTGCTTGCTTAGCCATGGGCAGAGAGTGCTTAGAGCCCAGGCCTGCTGCTCGCTTAGCCATGGACAGAGCTGCTCCTAGAGCCCAGGCCTGCTGCTCGCTTAGCCTCAAGCAGAGTTGCTCCTAGAGCCTGGGCTTGCTGCTTGCTTAGCCATGGGCAGAGTTGCTCCTAGAGCCCGGGCCTGCTGCTTGCTTAGCCATGGGCAGAGCTGCTCCTAGAGCCCGGGCCTGCTGCTCGCTTAGCCTCAAGCAGAGTTGCTCCTAGAGCCTGGGCCTGCTGCTCGCTTAGCTGCTAATGCACCTTCCCTAGCAAGGTGTGTTGTTCGGGCAGCGCATACATTTCAGTTATCTATATCATTTTTCCCTCTTATGAATAAAAAGCTCCTAAAATAAAGTTTGATAATTGCAGCTATTACTATGCATGCATTTTAATGTACACAAAAGACACAAGTGAAGTGTTTTTCTTAAAGTGGCACCATTCTATTTATATTCCTCTGTCATCTATTTATAGCCTGTGGATTACCTTTAATGTTTTAAGATTCTCATCTTAAAAGAGTCACTAACACTCTAAGATGACTATTATTCACAAGAGATAAAGACACTTTATTTTGCAATCTTTTTGTCCTGCATCTTATAAAAGCTCCTGTGTCTTACTGAATCAGGCTTTAATTGTAGGTGGATTCTTTTCAGTCTGCTGTTAAGTTATGCAGAATTTTTGTAACAGTTAGAAACGAGGCAAAAATGTTCCTTCCCTTTACTTAGTAAGCCGTTGTTTCAAAAGAGAAGGAATGAGCCCCGGAGGTCATAATTGAACTGGATAGCAACTGTTACATGTGAGAATAAATATTTCTCCAGCAATGCACGGAGATGTTAAGACCTCACGTGAGCTAGTCTTTCTTGTGCAGAGTGCCATGGAGCTGGCAAGTTAAATTGATTCTTAATGAAGAAAATTAATTTAATTAGGAGTTACAGCCGAGATTTCATCTTCTAATGGGCCTCCAGCACAAGTGGCTGAAAGTCATTTTGACATCCAAGTAGCTGTGGGTCTGGGCTTGTCTTTACCAGGTTGTCACAGCTGAGAGATGAGTCCATCCATCCTTAGAAGGACTGGGTCATGAGTGCTGACTGTCATCCCAAGCCTGCCATACCCCACAGCCCAGCTGTAAGACTTTATAACCCAGCCATCCTTTATAAAACTTATATAATTGAACCTTATGCTGAAAATTTTGGAGCAGGAAGCTGAGCACACAATACCTTAAAAAAAAAAGGCAGCCCACCATCTTACCAGATGAAAATTAAAATACCCATTAGAGGTAATTCTCTTAACATCAATTAATTTTTCTGAGTCATTCCCATTAGCTTCTTGCTAATCGCCTGCCTTAGCTGAAGATGGGTTTTCTCTAACTCCTCCTCAGTCTCCCTTATGCATTCCAAGGAAAGCATTTAATAACAGGCAAGTGGCAAATGGGCAAAAACAATGCAAAACAAAACAGCACTCAGTGGAAGCCTTGCCAGTCAACTTCTACAAGGAACCAGTCTCTTCCCATTAAGATTTCAACCAGAAAGAACCAGGGAGCTAATGAACATGCAGACGGCCTGAGGAAGCAAGACACCCACCCAGAGGCCCAGCAAGCTGCAACTGCAGTCCGCCAAGTCCAGGACAGAGGTCAACCTCTCTAGCAGTCGAGGAACTGGTGACGTGGACCACACATCCATCACCATTCACAACAAAGGAGGGGCAAAGCCGCAGGCAGCCCTGGCTCTCCATTGCTAAAGGAACGTCTCCTCTGAGCACAACCTTCCCTTGCCAGGCATCCGGTGCCGATGCTGCGAAACGTGGCAAATCTTCTTATCCCAGTGCGCTCAGGATGTGAGCCGAACAGTACCGGCCTCTATGGAAACCGCAGTCATACCGTGCACCTCGGCTAGCAATGGGACTTCAACGAAGCTGCAGGATGAGCTCAGAGTTTAACTCTTCAGGGAACTTCTTTCTAGTTCCTCTCATAAAGCCATAATTTAAAGCTGTAATTTAAATCAACCACATTTATTAAATTTTGTCACTGTCTTTAAAATTGACAATCTTTCCCCTTCCATAAAGCTAAATAAAGACACCGAGAACAAATTGGCAGCTGCGCTAACTGTAGCAGACACAGCACTTAGCATCTTGTGAAAGGGAGACCTCGTGTGGAGTACAGCACACTCAAAACCACAAAGGAGCCATTCCTAGCGGCCAAGGCCCAGCCTTGGTGGGGAGGAAGATGACCCGATGCCGCGGAGCCCACATGGAGCTTCTACTTTGGTTCCACTCCCAGAACTTGCCTGTACTGATTTCACTTGAGTTCCTGAACCTTGTGCAGCTCAGAGAGGCCTGGGGCCAAGGTTCAGTTCCATGGCAGCGTGTGTTCTTAGCAGGCCTGATACCCTGGATTCCTCTATTTTACGTGCATACAGGCCAGCTTTGGCTTCCCCTCTTGCTTCTATAGAAGCAGGACTGCTCAGCCCCGCGATCCCCTGCCGCTCCCTGACACTGCGCACACACCGTGCATGCTCAGGTGTGTACCGGCCTTCACCGGGGACACGCCCTGTACCGGCACGCTGAGCTTGTCCTAGGTCTACACATGGCGCAAAAGCACTGTGTTCGACTATGGTCCACGGCTGCCCCATGCCAGTTTCCGAGGTGGAGCTCTGATCCCTGTTGTGCACATGCGCGGGCATTTGATAGCCATCCCTTGAAACGACGAAACATTCAGACACAGGGCCCAGGATGAGGGGAGCCGGCCGGCCAGCTCCTTGAGGGCAAGGCCTATGGGGCGGCAGCGCAACCACTTAAAATGAGTCAGAACACGGCTGCTCAGGGAGTCCCCAGAGGCGCACGGGTCCCCGCTGGCCACAGCAGTCCCAAGAGCTGGTGGCTTCTGCTGCCACCATTCCTATGTGCTCCCTTTCCTCCACCATATGCTTTCTTTCTTCATCAGCAGGAGGCAACCGATCCACGCTCCCACCAGCAACACCAGACCCCAAATCGCTGTGCACTCAGCGATAGAGCCTAATCTGACGGCCTTCCCTGAAAAGGAAAGACTGCAGTCTGCAGGGAGAGAAGCGGCCTCAAGAGACGCCTCTGCGTATCTGGCAGGAAGCAGAGCTTAATTTGCACACAGGGCAGAGGGAAAGAAGGGAGAGGCTTCAGCAGTCGGAGACCTGCTCGCTACCCAACCTCTTGAGGAGATTCTGTCTCCTGCGCAAGTCCCAGCTTCACCATTGCCGGCTCCATCTGGGGGCCCTTTGGCCCGGATTGGCTTTCCTGGCTACAGAGCGACCCAGTTACATTTGGCGATTTAAGTCACTAACAGTTTACATCTTGAATTCTGGTTGATTAAATACTCAATAAATTTCTTCTAGGCTTGGGCTCCATTGCTAGACCCAGTTGTAGGGCTAGAAACCCAACAGTGAAGGTGAGAATCCTAAGACAGAGCTCTCATCGCTCTGGACGCAGACCTGATGCCTGTGTGTCAGTGCAAACTTTGCTACGGATGAACACGTTATCATGGGATGCACGGGACAGTGATGAAGGCCAAGTGTCAACCTTCACAAGATGCTGTACCAGGAAACAAGTAATGAGCCCAGCGTGGGGGTGCATGGCTACACTTCCAGCACTCAGGAGGCTGAGGCAGGAGGATAGCTGTGCATTCCAGGTCATCATGGGCTATAAAGTGAGTTTGAGGCCAGCCTGAATTCATAGCAAGATCCTGCCTCAAAAAAAAAAAAAAAAAAAAAAAAAAAAAAAAAAAAGAAAAAAAAAGTAATGAATATATACCTATACCCAGAGTTTTGTACCTTACGTAGGTTGATGGGAGGATGCAAGAAGCTTCCACTAAACAGCCTAACAAAACGACGGGTTTTGAGGCAACCAGTATTAGAGAACCCTGAAGCAAGAAACTATGGAAATCACCTCTCCCCCCAGCTCTGTCCATGAAACACACCCAGGCCTGCCCATGCTATGGGACCTGCTGGAGTCACCCCCACCAATGTGGGCTGCCTGGGAAATCAATCCCAGGCAGCAGCCACAGAGGAGGGCGTGGCCCCACCCTCGTGCTGACCCTGCACTTCCGGGGGGAGGGTCTCCTCGCTGGTGGAGAGAACTTCCACCACAGTTTCCAACACACAAGAGCCAGGAGCTGTGTCCCCTGTGCTGTGTGTGACCTTTCCTGTCCTCCCCGGGAGGTAGTATCCACCTCGGGGACCCCATCCTGGCGGCCAGGGGCAGCCTCATGAAGAACCTGGCTGCACAGCTCTGGGAGCCGTTTTCCTCTGCAGCATCTTAACCTGCTCAAGGGTGAAACTCCGTGGGCTGAGATCAGGGCTCCACAGGCCTCGAGGATCTTCTGTGCCCCTTGTAGTGTGACAACAGCAGGCTCCACATAAATGAACAGAGCACGCGGTTCCCATAAAACCTTATTCCCATTAACAGGCCCCGGGCAAGATTTGGCCACCGGGGCCTCCTCTGCAGACTCCAGGTTTATTTCACCTCTTGGCACCTTCTAGTTAGGATAACGAGATCGCTTGAGATTCCCGGGCACTCATGTAGTTACTAAAGCTGAGAGAGTTCTAAGTGGAGACGAAACGGTCAGGAAATAACGTGACCGTTCATTAAGTGAGTGCGACAAGACCAGTACTGTGCTGGCAGCGTCTCCTTTCGGTCTCAGAGCAGCTGTCGCCGTAGCCACCATGAGGAACCCCTTGTACAGGCAGGGGCTCCGAGAGTTCTCCATAGAAGTAGTCTGCTGGATGTTCCACAGGGCGGGGCTGGGACTGAACTGCTGAATAACTCCAAGCCCTTGCTGGAAGCTGCCGGCTGCAGGGCCAGCCCAGGGTTCCACAGACACCCAACCAGCCAGCCACCCACCCCCACCCTGTTGCTCTCCAAGGGGGCCTCTAGAAGTTCACGTGAGAAAAGCCGTGTATGCCACATAAATGAGAAGGCTGGCCTAAATATAACATACGAGTTCATTGCTGCGGCTGACAAATTGCTCTTTAATGCACAATGGCCAAGTCCCGGGGCGGTGCAGCCCGGCTGGGCCAGAGTACCTGCGGCAGGCCTTATTTGGAGGTGACCAGCGGCGCTGGATCTGCTGATGCAATCTGCAGTGTGTCAGCCAGACTCACACAGCCATTTAAAGACTTCTTTGAACCAAGGAGAAAAAACCACCAAGGACCTGTGTCTGACCACAGTTTAACTCAGTGAAACTAATGGTAAACAAAACCCTCAGGAAACAGCGACCTTGGGAAAATCCAAGGGCAGTCTGGAATGTGCAGGGGGGCGGCCCCCATCCCAGGAGCACCTTGGGGTGAGACGCCTGCTGGCCGGTAGACTGCGCCCTCCCGCAGACCTCCAGAGTCCCCTGGTGGTGCCGCGGAGGGAGGACCGCTGTCTGCTCGGGGCCTTCAGACAGTGGGGGGGGG